>JBBPDC010000129.1:23897476-23921216 GCA_037974485.1 Hemigrammopetersius urotaenia
CCGCATGAAAACCTGCAGTGTGTTTTCATGTTATCTCGGAGCTCCGTCCAGTCGCGCGGCGCCGGGTCCTCCTACGCGGTTCCGTCCGGTCCCGTTTCGCCGCACCTCGGCTCGTCCACGTTTTCTGGACTTCGACACTGTTTGTGCTGATGCGGCATCTCTGCTGCTAATGTACTGCCCTCCCTCCTCCCCCCTTTTCTCTCTTTCCCTCCCTCTCTTTCTCTCTCTCCCTCTCTCTCTCTTTCAATCACCTCCACCTCCATCATCATCCTCGTCTTTTTTTCTTCCTCGCGCTTGGCTGCGGTAGCGGCAGAAGCACGTTACGCTCAAAGTGCGGCAGCGCGCACACGACGGGCTCAAATAAAGCTACAAAACGATCAAGGAAATTTCTCTGGTGCTGCTCTGTTCTCTTCTCTTCTCGTCTCTGGTATTCGGTAGTGAACGGTAAACGCACCCCGGAGTGGAGATTTACGCACACGCACTGGCTCGGACTGGACGGGAATAGTAGTCGGCTGTTTTTTCGAGGCGCGCAGCCACGGTCACGGCGAAGACAAAGTTAGAGCTCTGACAGCGCGCAGGAGACCCTAACAGGTTCAGCATAGGTAAGAATTACAGGACATTGCTGTTTGCCATCACGACCACCATCTGATTCTAAGCAAATTAGTGTCACCACTGGTTATGAGTCAGGACCTGCAGTGTAGGTTTAAATTCATCTGGACACAAATGACCACTGTGTGAGTGAATTCCTCACTGCGGGTTTTGCAGTAGTAGGTGAGCAGCTCTGAGTAATGTGTGCATCTTGTGTTTGTGTTTGTGTGTGTGTGTGTGTGTGTGTGTGTGTAGGATTCCAGAAGCTGTTCTGGTTTCTCTTAATGGAGTTCATCTCATCTGCTGCGCATTTTAGCCTTCATCATCAAGCACTATCTGACTGTGTGCAGACAGTGGGAGGAAAATGTGTGAATATATAGGACACATAGGGCTTCGTATCAGTCCTCTATGACATCGCTTCTCGAACATCCAGTCACTTTCTTTTCTCTGTGTCTTTTCTCTTTCTCTTCGGATGAGTGGGGACTGAAAGGAGTTGATGCAGCACCCCGCTGGAGATTGGAGCTATGGACCGGTGGAAGGGTAAACATCAGGGAAGCAGTACAGCAGGCACCCTTCTGATAGCAGCCTAAGCCACAGAGAGCAGAGCAACGCGAGAAGCTGCATGAGCACGCGCCCAACCCCAGCATCTCCTGCGGCGCTGCTGGTCTGAGCTGCGCAATGACAGTGGTGGCAGGAGACCACATGGACGAGAGCTCGGCTCTGGCGGGCCACCCGCAGGAGTCCTATGCCGGCGAGCATGAGGAACACGAGTGCTGTGAGCGTGTGGTCATCAACATATCTGGCTTGCGCTTTGAGACACAGCTCAAGACGCTTGCCCAGTTCCCAGACACACTGCTGGGCAATCCCAAAAAGAGGATGCGATACTTTGACCCACTGAGGAACGAGTACTTCTTTGACAGGAATCGCCCAAGCTTCGATGCCATACTCTACTACTACCAGTCTGGAGGAAGACTACGGAGACCCGTGAATGTTCCTTTGGATATGTTTTCAGAGGAAATAAAGTTTTATGAGCTTGGTGTCGAGGCCATGGAGAAGTTCAGGGAAGATGAGGGATTCATCCGCGAGGAAGAGCGTCCACTGCCAGAGAATGAGTTTCAGCGGCAAATCTGGCTCCTGTTTGAGCATCCTGAGAGCTCAGGTCCAGCACGCGGCATCGCCATTGTCTCAGTCATGGTCATTCTAATATCAATTGTCATATTTTGCTTGGAAACATTACCAGAGCTCAAGGAGGACCCACAGGGACGGCTACAGACTATAGGGAACAGCACCTTCTATTACAAACCAAATGTTCTCACGGATCCCTTCTTCATAGTGGAGACGCTATGCATTATCTGGTTCTCCTTTGAGTTGATTGTGAGATTCTTTGCTTGCCCAAGCAAGGCAGCTTACTTCAAAAACATGATGAACACAATCGACGTGGTGGCCATTATACCATACTTCATCACGCTTGGCACGGAGCTGGCAGATGATCCAGAGAACGCAAAGGAACCAAAGGCAGGTGGAGAACAGGCCACGTCTCTGGCCATCCTCAGGGTCATCCGTTTGGTCAGGGTGTTCAGGATCTTCAAACTGTCAAGACACTCCAAAGGGCTGCAAATATTGGGCCAGACCCTGAAGGCGAGCATGCGCGAGCTGGGCCTGCTCATCTTCTTCCTCTTCATTGGGGTCATCTTATTCTCCAGTGCTGTGTATTTTGCAGAGGCTGAGGAGAAGGAATCCTTTTTCACAAGCATCCCTGATGCCTTCTGGTGGGCTGTGGTCTCCATGACCACTGTGGGCTACGGGGACATGTACCCTGTAACCATTGGGGGCAAAATCGTGGGTTCGTTGTGCGCCATCGCTGGTGTGCTGACCATCGCTCTCCCAGTGCCCGTGATTGTGTCTAATTTCAACTACTTCTACCACAGAGAGACAGAAGGAGAGGAGCAGGCGCAGCTCCTCAATGTGAGCAATCCTAACATTGCCACTGACTCCAGCTCTAGTCGGCGCAGTTCGTCTATCGTCAGCAAGTCAGAGTACGTAGAGATAGATGAGGACATGAACAACAGCATTGACAATTTTAGAGAGGCGAACCTGAGAACTGGGAATTGCACTGTCATGAACCAGAACTGTGTGAATAAGGGAAAGCTTCTAACAGATGTGTAATGTTCCAAAAAACAAGAAACATCTGAACTGTGCACAGTGTGTTAATAATACCAGAATGCTTTATCTTTGCAATGCATTATGGCATTGCATTCGCTTTATCCTATGTTTAGGACAAGGGATTCTTTCTTTTCGCATTCAACTTCAAAGAGATTGTCAAAAATAAAGACACCATGGTAAGAACAAATTAATTCTATGAAATGCAAGCGCAGTGGGAGACTCTGTGACTACCTGTCATCGCAGAAACAATTACGCATGGATTTTTTTTTAAACACAACTGTGCTCGGAATCCAGGAACGTGCATCAGACCTTCTAGAGCATCTACAGATACTGATACAGGGGTCTGCTATTGGGGGCTATGTGATGTTACATCTTGAGCCTTGCTGAGCAGGATAGATGCACCTTATTGTAACAGAAGAAGCGTGAATTTCCAGTCTTGCTCTGAGGATTCATGCTGGACAGGTGGCACTTTTCTGGAAGACATCTGCAATGCTGCTATTTCTCCCGCAGATGCTAGGACTATTGCCCCAGAAGATTCAATGCTGTGTGATACAGCACATGGATTTTGGGAGTTTATTAGCATGTTCAACTATTCTTTTTTTTAAAATTTTTTTTATTGGCATGCACAAACATTACCTCATTCATTTCTTTTTTGTCCCTTTTTCTTTTGTTTTTCTTTTAAAATTTTATTTATGCCCACAGATCTTATTTGGTTACACCAAAAGTGCAATGGTTATTATTTATTGTTCCTGGTATAGGTTATTTAAAAGCATTTATGAGCTGAATGTTTAATCTTAAAGTCGGAGCAGTTAATTACAGAGATCGTGGCATGTCAACTAAGAAGCATTGAAGCCTACTCGACTCAGGTACTGTGTATCCTGGTATAATTAGTGCATGGCATCAGTATTAACAAATTGAGATTGGTTTGTATGCATTTGTAGATTAATGAAGGGGTATATTTTAACGAAAGACTAACTAATAGTTATTAGTTACAAAAATATCTTAACAGTATTTCAAAACAATGTCAGAACACTCCAATCAGTATTGCATCTACATGACATTTGCAGTTAATGGAACATAGAGGTGTCAAACAACAGATTATAGGATGGACATTTACAAAACAAATATGAAAGCAATGTAAATGATGCACCCGACTTTTAAAGGTACACTAAATAAGTTATTTCCCAGGATTTCTCTCTGTCTGCCATTGATGATAATTCAAGCTAACATTTCATGCTTGAACCAGTTTAATATTGTATACCACTTTGGGTGCATGTAGCATTTGTAGAAGTACGTACAAATGCATTCATGCTAGCACTGCACTTCTAAAGAAATGATAAAACTGTCATTTAGTCTTTCATGCTTGCAAATCATGGTTCCGTCATCAAATCTAAGTGTAATACAAAAAGGAAAATATTACTTAGTGTATCTTTAATTACTTTACCGTTTCGAAGATACGCATATACTACTCTCTGTTTATGTTGCATATAGTGCCTTTAACCCTTGAACTGACAGAACTGTTAAAAGTGCCTCCATGTACAATAGCATCAATTTTACTGTGCAGCTCCTTTTAAGATACTGTTTGATGCATAATCAAGGACCCATCTGAGAAACATTTGGACCATTGTAGTCAGACGATGCATGGCAAAGACTGCACACAAATACAAGGAATGGGGAAGGTAATGTGTTCATGGAATGTTCTAGGATGAATGAGGTACAACACTTGGCCTCCATGCCCAGAAAGTGATGACAAAATGATTGAGAAAACAGATTGATTGAAAAGGCAAACAAGGAGGAGCAAGAGCAGTCATATCTCAGACCAGAAGCAGGACACTGTAGGATATTTCAGGATTTGCCCCGTTGAATCCCTGTATATAAACCTAAGTAAGAGACCTAATCTCAGAAATGGAAACAGTCATCATTGTACAGAGAAAAATTAGAAATATCTATTTTTCATCTCTTTTGCTGTCCCGTTTATTTTATGCTTATCACATCATACCATAATGAGCCTTTTTATGTGTTCGTCTACCTCAGTGTGGTCATGTATGGCGTGTTTGTGGAACCCAGAAGCTTAACATCCGGCTAGGCATTCTCCCGAGGTCATGAGCCGCAGTCTTTTACATAATACATAAAGAAGAAAAGTGCTGGGAATGGCTGTTAAAGCACCCATTCAGAGTTTTAGCTCCAAGGTGTAGGGAAGAAAGAGAAGAAATCAGTATTATAGAAGGCCAGTGCTTTGAGATTATGATGCAAAGTATAGAGCCAGTGTCCCAGACATGGGTTAAGCTTTAGACTGAACTGCAGTCTGAAGTGTAAATCAGCATTATTTTTTGTGCAGGATTGTGTAGGATTAACGGCTCTGGGATACTGGCTATTAGTAAACTGTGTGAGCATTGGTGCATTAAAAAACAGAAAGGATAAGGAAGGATACATTTCCATGGTTGTAACACTGCCAGAATAACCCATCTACTGCCCAGACCAAATGGATATATTTATCCATGTATACAGCAAACCATCTAGGAAACTGCCGGGAATAGCTCACCAATACTGTAAGCCACATATAGCAACAGTGGTACAGTAAAAAGAGGTGACATATTATACTTGATTTGTTCTATTAATGTATGGATTCTTATAAGTACATATGACAGCAATAGGGCCCAGGTGGAGAAAAAAGCTGCATGCAAGTTTGAACAATCCAAACAAATGACATGCTTTGTTGATTTTCTAAGTAAAAAAAAATGCCGATCTGTGTGTACCAAAAACAGTCATAGTTCACTTTTAAGATTTTCCAATCACAAGCCTTATGAATTAAACAGGCTGTTTTTGTTACTTTAACACTGATTATATACATATATATATATATATATACTTGTGACCAGATTGGTTTATATATCATAAAATCATGAAACTATATTGTTAATGAATAGCATAAAAATAGTCTACATTATGTACTTCAAAATCCACAATGCATGTCATTTGCCCCAGAGCATTCAAACTTTTGCATGTAGCTCTAGGGCAAAAGTAAAGGGTTAAGGACAAGGAAAGTGTTAACTGGGCTATTTATCAGCTATGTTCTGCCATCACAGTATAGTATGAACGAAGTGTTCGTTCCGATCTGAAACCATGAGTATTTTCTGTACATTTTTATAAAAAGCACACCAGACTAACAACATTTACTTAAGAGCAGTTCAAATCTGGATCTGTAATTTTTGGACAGACCAGGCAAACTAGGGGACCAAAAATATTTCTCCTGTTCTCCCTTTACATTTTGTGCAAAACATTACTGAACACTAGACCATTATTATGCCAGGATCAGACAAATGTGGAACAGTATTTATGATAATTTCAGGAAATCTTCCTCATTAAATAATCCTATTTACAGAAATTGTTTTTTTTTCTCTTTTCATTGCTTGAAAGTGAGATTTATTACTGAAAACAACCTTTCTATGATTTCTATAATCATTTCTATACTTCCTTTCGATACTGCTTTCTATAATTAAAGGCATAATTTAACAGTGGCTCTAAAACAAGAAGATTCTATAAAAACAGCCATTGATTTGTAATGATGTCGCACAATTTCAGCCATGAACATTGATATGGAAATTTATTTTCATATAAAACAAAATTACTGACAGCAGAAGAAAACATAGTTGAACTCTTTCATTGCTTGTGTACTTTAGACAGTTCAGCTGCATCATACCAGGTACTTTGTGTCAGTACTGAACGTCTTATATATCTGTTCTTTTCTGTTTTTCTAATCTTTGATATTCTGTTAAGAGTACTATGTGTAAGCTTTATTACAGGGGGAGTTCAAAGAATGTTAATGCTTTGGGAAGCTTTTTATTAAACCCACTTTTAAGAGTAAAATGAGGAGAAGGAACTATAAAACCACCGAAGCCAATGAAATCCCATCAAGCATGACATTAATTTAGCCCTTTATTCTGCTCTTCATTCAGTTATTGCTACTAAACATCGCTCTTAAGAACAATAAGATAAGAGAAGTTATCTTTTCAGAATATGTACTGTAGGAAATCAGTTTACCACCCTAAAAGACACAGGACCACAAAGAAAACCATTTTTTACTATACTAAAAAACTCTTTTTATCGTAATCATCAGAGGCTGAACTCTATTACTCCCATCATGACTCACCCCATGTCTCTGTTATATTCAAGCACTTTTAATGTGGTGAACTTTTTTATCATGTTCATCCAACGCTATCTGCATGAGAAAGCAAAGAATTGCATGATCCAAATCATTCAAACGCTAAAATCTGAATCTGTCTCAACACTAACATGTTTGCCCTCATTCGCTTTAGGAGTTTACTGCCAAATTCTTCTTATTGTTATTATTATTACAAGATTATATTCATGAAAAAGTACAGACATCATCATAATTCAGTGTGTAATACCCAGATCTCTTTACTATACATATCTATGTGTCCAAACACACACTTGTTCAAATTAGACTGGCTGCTGTATGTGCACATTATTTTGGACTGTGTTGTTTTTGGATGTTGTTCTTATACTGTATGTTCCTCAATTCCATGTTCCAGAGCCCTGTTGTCAAACATTCAGGAGCTTGCAGCAGCTTATTCTCTTTCACCATATGCTGGCAAAGGCATAGTCTATGATCTATGCAAGGATGGCCATGCCCTGTCCTCTCTTCATCCTACTGCGCATCCATATCAATAAACACAAACATCCAAAAAACTGATCTTTCTTGGTTTCCTAAGATCATTTATTTGGCAAATAAATTAAATCTGTTGCTTCATCAACAGATCAAGGGATTGCATGAGGAACCAGGCTCGTTTAAAAAATAATCAACTGTATTTTGACAGGCACATATTACAGCACCATACAGCCACAAAGCTACAACTGTGCATACTATGTAACAGTATTTTATGTGGGATCCAGTAGAATATTGACAGCAATCGAACAGATATGTCACGAGATTTAGCCTGCAGCCTGTTTCTGTTTTTGTTTGATCATGTGTGCATAAGTCTTAAAATCCTATATGATTTTATTTGCCTTATCAGTGGCTGTAATATAGCACCATTTAAAGCACCCTAGCAACTCACAGCAAGAGCTAGCCAGTCAAGAGAACAGCCTCCATACAGTGGGGATCGCTGTACTGCAGTGTTGCAGTCGAGCCTCCTACAGTACACAATGAGACTGGATATCTGTATCACCCTTATAGAAATTCAAACTCTTTTTTTTTTTTTTTTTTAATGCACATATTCATGAAAAGCATACACCAGACATGTAAATAAAAAAATATTTCAATTTTATTGTGCTGACGTCCTTATTGTTAAGTAAAAACCCTGAATTTGAATTGTCCCCTGCTCTTACCTACTGTATATGCTGCAGACTCCAGAAACATGGATTACAATGAAACTCTCTTCTGAATAATTCAGTGAAGGTCAATATATTTATTCAAATTCGCATGACGCTAGAAATGTTGCCTTGTTACTTAATATGGGCCTCAAGTCATGTTTCAAGGTATAAATCCAATGAATATCCTTGGCACATTTGCTGGTACAAACGTGTGATTCTTTGAATAAAGTATACCTTTATAGAGGATGTTTCTGGACAAAAAAAACCCATTAGTTTAGCATGAATAAATGTATTAATGTATTATATCAGCAATCATTTACTTAAAATACTTTGATAATGTGATAATGTAATGCTAAAATACTTTACTCATTTTGTTCATGAATGATACACCCAATGAATCAAGAAAAAACAATGGTTCACTTTTCAGTGACAATATTTCAAACGTGTGCCTCTGAAATAAGTTGCTGTTCACCTTGATTAACCCATTTATACATTGTAATGATTAGACACTCACATTTTATACATGAACATGCTGTACCTGCTGCAAACAGACTATGAGGTCTAGTGGGCTATACTCTGAGCATAGACATATGAAGCCCTCTCTTTCACAATGTGATGCCACTCATGCTTTCTAAAATAGTCAGGCATACGATCAGGACAGTCACGGCCAATCACTCTTATTGTCTTAGGAGCATGCAGCACCATGTGAGCCGTTTCCAACCACAGAAGGCTCTTGCCAAGAAGATTAATATGTTTGGATTTGGAAAGAAAACATTGATATTAAATGTTACTATCAGTAATGGTACATTCATAGTATGCTATAATATGCTACTAAAAATGAGAGCACTTCACACACATGTTAGATACCAATTAAGGTAAGGCTGTCATCAGGGATGGCTGAATGTGCAAAATATGTGCAGTAACAAGTTTTTACCCAAACAATATCAGTGTTCATACATCATTCTGCATACCAACACACAATGAACCCAAACAGATACAGAACTGGGTGCCACTTGAAATAAGGACAAGGGGGAAAACATACGTACTCAATGATTGCTGAAAAAAGTGACAAGTTCAGAAACCAAAGTATGACGCCAGAGGTCTTTCTAAATAATCTGACTGACCATCATCTGCGTATGGTCAATTTAAAGGTCTTCTATTATGTTTCCAAGTGAAAGATGGGACAAAGGAGGGCATGTGTAGCTGAATGTAGCTGAATGTTTTTCTCAATGAAAGGTGGGGGTGGTGACATTCTTTCAATAAAAAATAACTTAATAAGCCATGAGAATGAGATCCTAATGTATAGCCAAGCATGGGCATGAAATAATGAAGTCATGATTTCATTGACTCAACTCAAGTTGCTCACATAAGGCGTGCTCGCTTGGTCTGTTTGACTAACAGGCTACTGCTGCTGCTAGCACTGCTAGCTCACACAAAATGAAGGCTAAAAATAGGTTTTGATTAAACTCCCACACAACTCCTTAGCTACAACTCTTACTTTTCCCCCTCATGCATCAGATTAATGTTGCAACAGTGAGGCCTGGGTTTTCGTTCAGGGTCTCCGGTTTCTCCCACAGTCCAAGGACATGCATGTCAGGTGAATTGGGGATGCTAAACTGACTGTAGGTAGGTGTGTGAGTGAATGGTGTGTGTGTGCCCTATGGTAAGCTGGTGCCCCAGGGTGACTCTCTGCCTTGCACTCATAGACCCTGAGATAGGCTCTGTGTACCTTCAACCCTAGTGAGGATTAAGTGATTACAGAATATGAATGAATGAATGAATATTCAAGAATACAAGCAGCAAGCAAGGAATTTCAGATGTGCTAAAATGTTTGAGTGGGCATCAGGGCGCAGAGAGGCGAAAATGTTTTCTGTTAACAGTACAGTGCTAAATCAGATGTTGCGATTATGGTGCATACAGTATATGGAGAAAGAGACTGCAGCATGTAATACAATCAAAGCTGATCCATGGTGGTCCCAACAGACTGAAGAGGGAAGTGAAAAGACGTATATATTTAGATATGTATACATATTTACATATGTATATACACATTTATTAGTGAAGAAAAGTAAAAAAAACTTTGATCTGTATTGCTTGAAGTGAAAAAATAGCGCTAAAAAGGTGAAAAATAACTTTTCCTGACTAATTGGCCTCTGTGAGGACCCAGGCAGGGTTTCATGAACTCTGGAACTTTGGATGGGGCAAAATCCTGAACTGAGGTTTCCATTTTGAGCCAGGATGCTTTGCAGTGAACAGCACTGAGGGTACGGCCACACGGAGTAGGAGAGAGGTGACTGGAGGCCTTTGTGAGACTCTAGAGACCATGAGTCACCGTCAGCCTGGGTCAGAATGTCCATCCTGTGTGTATGTGCTTGTATGTGTGTGTCACCACCCCCACAGGCAGTGTGAGGCAGGTACACTTGTGTGATCTTGGGCTTGTGTGTATGCCGGAACAATTTTAGTCACAGGCAGTACTGTATGCAGTGTCTGGACCCATGAAGCCTCTGAGGCTAAGATGTGATGTTGAATCTTTGTGGAAGCTGCACAGAAATGTGACTCAGAAAGCAACTATTGCAGTAACAAAGCAGTAACGACCTCCATATCTATCAATGCAGGGCTGTTACTCAATGCAGATTCAAACGCACTCAGGACTGTCAATCCTGAGAAACAGAGGTCAAGAATGACTGTATGTAAACCTAGGAGCAAAAATCAGTGTTTCAAGATTATCACATGCATAGGTTGTGTTTCAAGATTAGTGCTGCTTGTTTGTGTCAAAAAAGGCAAGAAACATATTTAACAAAAAGTAACACCAAAGCCTCCAACTCACATCAGATTTATAATTACTTGGTAGTGGATGGAAGACTAACCCATCATCACATACAGTATCTGGGCAAAAGAGCCAAAAATCAAAAGGAGGAAAAACTGTACTAAGTAAAAACTTGAAAGGATACTGGGTAGGGTAACTCTGTCAGTACCTACTGAAGTAAAATAAATAATAGCTTGTTTGAAAACACTTGCTGCATAACATTGACATAACCATTCCATAAACAGCCCATGGCAGAGGTCATGAGTTTAAATGAGCATGTGACATAAACAGTCATGACACCAAACACATAGTAGTATCTGTCATGACAGTTATAGGCAATAGTCACGATACTGTTATATAACTGGATATACGTAATAATGACAGCACATGACAGTACATGACATGTTTGAGACGACAATGTTAATTCTATGTAGTAGGGGTCAAATAAAGAGTTACCCAGCCTTTTTCTTTCTTTCTTTCTTTCTTTCTTTTTCTTTTTGAACACTATTAGTCTATTGGTCTTTCTTTTCAAGCAAGTTGTATTTTTCAATAAATTGTTAGTTTTGCAAAATGTAACATTTTATATATGTTTACTGCGATCCTGGCCTGAGATGAATCGAAGCACAGTGTCAGTCAGCGCTGCACGTATGACCCAACGTTGACGAGCTTCAATTCTCAGACTTTACATCCACATTAGCAAGTCCGCTAAGGCTAACGAGCATTCACGTGCAGTCCTGCGAGCACAAGTGAGTGTCATTATAAGCAATGAATGTAATAAAAAGCTCATATCGCAGCCGCTTGACAAATGAATATTTAAGTCCGTCTGAAAGCACACCTTTTGCACCAAGATTTAAGCAGCTTAATTGCAGACAGTGTCATTGTTCACACTAGGTTGCTCAGTATTTTAGTTTCAGGATGTCTAATTTTTACCATTCATTTTGATGTTTCAGTGTCTTGTTCCGTTGCACATTAAACAAAGGCACTTTATTGTTGAAGGATAAAAGCAATTTAAGTTAATCAAGGTTTTTGTTAAATCTTTTCATAAAACTAGAGTGCATATTACACTTTGCTGTCAAAAGCGAGAGTGGACTAGGTTCACAAATAATCAATTATAAGCAAACAGTGCCATTTCTTTTGGTTGTATGTTGTAAGCTAATTTAATAAAAGGGATTTGCTTATTACTTATCGTCACAGGCTTTTGACCTTATCTACAAATTAGATTTGGATAAAGTTTGAGAACCCCTGCACTATAACATAGAGTTGTTGTCTTGTTGGGCCAGTTTTTCATTATAGCTCTGCATAGTCACTCTTTTATCCTGCATTCTACATTTATATATTTATTCTATATTCTATGTTTTTTATCTTTGTTATGTTTTCGTATGTTATCTGTTTGATTTGTGCTATGTCTGGAAGCTTATTTTGGTGGTTTTATGCACTGAAGATAAATCAGTCATAACATTTTTTTTTTCATGATCCACACTGTGTGCACCCACTTTTTTATCAGATCTCACAATGACCTCCCAAGGGACTGTGGGTAGGCTTTGACCATGACAGAATCAAACTGAATCAGCCCTATTTCAGCTGATGTTCATGAATTAGACATCAAGAGGTCTTGGTCTCTGCGGATCCCAATAGGGAGCTCTTTCACAGAGCGACATCCAAAAAGCAGGAGGAGAGAACATGTGGGAAGCAAGTCAGAATATTTAATTCATTGGTAGATTTGGAGAGTTGGAGTATTGATCTAATCTCAGATGAGGCCCCGGGGACCAGTAGTGTGGCCTAAGAGAGGAAGGATTTCTAGCAACAAAGCCAGTAACTAATGTGATTTTTTATAAGAGGCCAGGAAATGTGCACAGTGTATTTTGTTTAAATTATCCCACATTTATACTAATATATTTTAATATCACATTGACATTCGGTAATGTTAACATTTTCATTTATTTGTTTTCAAATCAAAATGGCCATTAATTAGTTGTTAGTTACTTGTTTTTCAGGAAGTCAGGAGTCAGGAAAAAGAAGAAACATTTTGCTTCATCAACTTTATATAATATGAGATCATTCAGTATTTAGTGTGTCCAAACTGCATCTTTAAGTAAGTAAGTAAGCAAAGCTTTTATTGTCATCACAGCTACATACATAGTACACAGTGAGATGAAAAATCGTCCTCCTGGACCATAGAGGCAACATAGAGTTCAATAGGACAGCAGCACTCAGAAGACAACAGACATAGAAAAAACTACAAAGTACACCTATTTGGGGTCCGGAATAGCCGCTGCGTCTAGCTAATGCACCGCCATCTTCAAGGAAGTCTATTATAGCTTCTGTTTTTCCCAGGTGAAAATCCTGCTTACAAATTTACATTTATCAATCCAAAAAACAAATAATTTCCCCCTGCTGCTAACAGTTTCTTGAATACCTCCTTTCAGATCACTGAAGTAAAGTGACCATACAGGAACACACCACAGTGTGAGCAGCACAAAATTCTCTCTCTGCATTTAACCCATTTACCAAGCGGGCAGACAGGAACACAGCATCTAGGGAGCAGTGTGTGGGGATGGTATCTTGCTCAAGAGTATCTCAGAGATGCCACTAGTGGTCCTGGGTTTCAAACTCACAGCCTTCTGGTTGCAGGGATAACACCTTAACCACTAGGCCGCCAGCTGAGTTGTCTTCTCACAGTTTAAGGGTGGACAGAAGCATCTGTGACTTTTTTGAGAGTGGAGCTTGATGTTTTCCCCAAAGATCACAGCTTTATGTACTATTTACAACTACCATGTGGTCCCCTTTTCCCTTACCACATTTAATCATTTTTGCACTGCAGCCTTGGAAACTCTATTTATTTAACATAGCTTCTGTCTGCCATATTCACCATAGTCACCTTTAGTATTTTAGAAAGAAATGAGAAAGAAATGTGAGGTGTGTGTGAGTAGTGGCTTGTATCAATGTGTGTCTCTTCAAAAGTTTGTTCAAAGGCTTTTTGATGTGGAAAAGTTAGGCATAGACCAATTAAATATTTCTAGATTTAATATTATTTAGTGTTTTAGTACATAGTAGTTTTTTGTGTCATTTTCCATTATAAAAATAGGCCCTGTTTTAATTCTGACTGGATTACTTGTAGTTAATAGCTGCTTGTACAGAAAATTACATAATCAAGTGGGTGATCTCTGGTTTGCGAACTACAACATTAGAGTATCCACCAAGAAACAGCTGCCATCTTACCTGCAGCATAATTTGAACATACTTTTAAATACACACCACAACCTGGCTCAGTCCTAGCACACCACTGCAGAATTTCAGTCTTCTGCTATAGAGTGTTTTCAGTGTTTTTTAAATGGGTCAAATGCTGGCATGATGCTGCATCCACAAATACATTTTTGGAGCATCTGTTGCCAGGTTGCACAAGCTTTACTGGCAAAGCCTGAGTTTTTCAGGTTTCCATTTAATTCAATAGGATTTTTTCCCAATGTGATATTTTTCTAGTAACATAACACGAATGAGCAGATTTGTGGGTGAAGCATGGATAGGTCAAATTGACTATTTTAGTTCATGGCATATGTTCGTGGCATATGATTAGGTCCAGCCTATTTGGGCTGTAGCCCGGTAAAGATCTATTCCAGATCTATTCTGGGAATTAAAAAATATTTATATTATTTTGATATAGACACAGAAATGATATAACCACATTAGGGATTATCACAAAATACAAAAGGGTTCACTTCATGATGTAGGTGGGCTCGCTGGGTGTGCTGTGCTGGAGAGTTCAGCAAAGTCTCAACATGCTAGCTAACCTTATTTGTTTTTTAAGCCAATTGTTTGCACATTATCAGTAAACTAAGCTCATGTTACCAATTATAATACTAACTGATGGTTAAAGAGCAAATTGGATTCTTCACTTTTTAGCAAACATGGGGAACATACATATTTATATTTATGATGTCTGCACATTAATGGTGACGTCTCCCATACAGACAAATCCTAAGCTGATAAATCTTTATATTTATACTACAGGGGACAGTCTCCCTGGAGCAACTTGGGGTTAAGGGTCTTCCTCAGGAACCCAGTGGTGGTGTGCAGAAGGTTGGATTTGAACCCATGACGTGGACTGATATTCAAATTCAAAAACTAAATTACTAAATAAATACTACATAAATATTAAATAAAACTACAAAAAATAAATAAATACACCCAAAGAACTATTGTATGCTTTCATAACATACATCAAGTTGGTATAAAGTCATTCAACTGCCTTTTATTTGTTTTCTGCCTGGAATGGAAAGTTTAAAAAAAATAAGTCTGTTGTAATTAAAGTAGGATGCATCCCACACTACATTAATAGTTTGAGTTAGAGGACCCTTTTTTGGTGGTTTCTTGCACTCGAATGTAATATTTGCATTAAATTTGTTTATTGAAATTTAGTGAGTAGCTGGAATGATCATAAACTGACAAACTCACAAAAAAGGCATTGTTAGCAGTTTTAATCATTCAAACAAGTCATTTCAGAGAAAACCCATAATACTGACAAATGCTTTTTTTGTTATGGAGCTCCATGAACAAAATTAGTTAAATTGAAACTAGTAAATTTAAAAACCCTCATGACTAAAGTTTGAAATATGAAAGTACACAATATGGACAAAAAATGGGATGCCTTGCCACTACACCAAAATGGACTTTAATAACATTACATTTAAATATATAGAAATAAAGACTTTAGTATGGAGTTGCCCCTCCCCCTTTGCAGCTATAACACTCTCCTTAGAAGGCTTTACACAAGATTGTGGAGTGTTTCTTTGGGAATTTGGGCACATTCATTCTGTCGAGCATTTATGAGGTCAGGCATTGGTGTTTGAGGAGAAGTTCATCCCAAAGGTGTTGAATGGGGTTGAGGTCAGGGCTCTGTGCAGGCCAAGTAAGTTCTTCCACACCAAACTCATCCAGCCATGTCTTAATAGAGCTTGCTTTGTGCACTTGTGTGGAAATCAGTCCAGTTCAAGTACTGAACCAAAAACACAGAACCATGATGCACCCAGGCAAGATGAGAAGCACTACCTGAAGTGTATGTCTGTCTGGTATCTGTGGGAACACAGAGCTAGAGCACACATCACAAACCCAAGCCCTGAGCTTGTACTTTATGAGCAGCTTGGAGCATATGTGAGCGAGCCGGGAGGTGTCTGAGCTCACTGACCTGAGGGTGCTTGTGAGTCGATGGTATTTATTTATGTC
Organism: Hemigrammopetersius urotaenia; assembly: GCA_037974485.1. Taxonomy (NCBI): domain Eukaryota; kingdom Metazoa; phylum Chordata; class Actinopteri; order Characiformes; family Alestidae; genus Hemigrammopetersius; species Hemigrammopetersius urotaenia. The sequence goes on from JBBPDC010000129.1 coordinate 23,913,588, forward strand.
CGTGCATGTATGCAAGCGTGTGTTAACACATGTTTTAAGGAGAGCAGGGCTAGGACGGTTTCGTGGAGCCTCAGGCTTAGTGCATGTGAGGTTGGCGTGGGAGGACAGAGAACAAGAATAAAAATGAAAGTAAAAAAGAGCGGAAAGGGAGGCAGTCAGAAAAAAAGAGGAAAAATGAGGGAAAATACAGAGTGGAAGCCAGTGATTCAGCGGTAGCCTCCTGGAAACAGGGCCTGCAAGCCTCCAAGGGAGGAACAAAGAAAAACACACACTTGTGCATGCACACACACACACACACACACACACACACACACATCTCTCAGCAGCAATCAGAGACACAGCTGAGAGCCGCCATGCTCCTCACCCATGGCATTCTGGGAAGTCGGTGTCACACACTGAGCACGGCAGGACGTGGGGAGGTTTTGGCTGCTCTACACAGGCATGACTAAAAATATAGAAGCTTCTTTTATGCCAACATATGCTCACACACTGGGAGGCATTTTAACAGGAGCCCATGTTTACAAACTGCTCCCCTCATTAGATCATGCGTTTCAGAGGTAGGAAGGAATTCAAAGTGAAAATGATCCTTGACACCATCATGCAGGGTGCAGGAAACAAACAGAGTCTTAAAGGAATACTTAATTGTGTTTTCAGCCAAATTTCTATATGCCTGGATCAAACGAACCCTTACTATGGGCAATAATGTAAGGCACTTCCCTACAAGTACAGATATTTGAAACACACTAATAATAGAAGACACCGGGCAGGTGCCAAAGTAACTAATCTTTCATAAAGTTATTTCTGTGTTTTGCAGTGTGTTAGGAATAATAAAATGCAGTTCCTGCCTGTTCATGAGGTTCCGGAACAGTAACAGCTCACTGTAGGGTATCAATCATAAGACCACACAACACCTACATACGCCTTCCCTGACAACTGACATCATATGTGGGTTTCAGTCAGCTGACATAAAAGACTTTTTAGGTGTTTTTTTTAGCCATATAAATGCTGTCCTTCAATGAAGTGCTATAAGAAGAATTATGCGTCATGTTTCTTCTGTTGATGGAATATGATTTACAAAAATACATTTTTTTGTATTTTAGGTCAACAGGTTTTCTACTCTTTTCTAAGTGCTGGCCATTAAATTCTTAATCTATTATAAATGCCAATTCCAGATGTGACAGATGAGGTTAGGTTTGAAACACTTCAATTTGACTGAATGTGAGACATCCACACAAATTTTCTCACAGCAACCATTTCAACGGACAAGAGAACATTTCAGCAGATTTCATCATTGCACTGGAGTAAGTAGTAACTGCTAAACCTACAGTATCTCTCTCTCTCTCTCTCTCTCTCTTTCACTCTCTCTCTCTCTCTCTTTCACTCTCTCTCATCCCACACATTCCCAAGCACTGCCACCCCTCAGCCCACCCGCCCACTATTAGCAGCCCCCCAGTCCACTTCTTCTTCTCTCCTCTCCTCTCCTGGCTCTGACGGCCCACTCGTGGGCTGGTTGCATAATACCCACGGCCTGTTCAATTATTGAGAGCTGTTCCATGGCTCTATTGTTCGAGTGGAAATCGCTGAGCTGATCTCGCTGAAACTCAAGCCCTTGTGAATGGTCTTCTCGCCTGTCCCCTCCTCTCCATCACTAAATATAGACAGGGTCTGTGATCAGAAAGCCGCCCCTTACTGGAGAACTCTCAATCCCGGAGAAAAGGTCCGTGTCAGAGAGGATGCTTTTCACCACTTTCACTCTGAGCTGATGCAACAGAGTCATGACGAAGGGAGCATGAGTTATAGCTGCACAGTTATCTTATAATTGCACAAGGCTATATGTACTGAGAAACATCTACAGAATAACTCAGCAATTCTGCCATAGTATTTAAACGTAATTATATAATTGCATACTTATTTACATAGTCACAAAAGTAAATACCTATATCATATTATTATTGTAATATATTACCTATCATTTTTTTGTCTTAATACATTTGTGGCTGCACTTTTGAATGTTTCAGTGTGTTTAGACAAAAACAGGGATAAAAAGGACAGTTTTCCTTCCAGCCAGACAAAACTGCACACACGACTTTTGATTATGTATAATTGTGTTCAAATTGTAAGAAAATATTTCCATTTTGTATTGATGGAAAGTCTAGATCGCACTTTTGTCTGCTTTTTTCAAATAAAATGTAAGGTCAGGTGTTCTTGCATGTACACCTCTTAGGAGGGCCTTGTTGGTGCTGTAAATTTGCTATGTAAATACATACATGTATATAAGCACATATACATTTCTAAGAGAAAATAAAACATCCTCTACATGGAATACATGTAAATATAGCATTTTTTTTTAGCAAATTTAAGTGCACAACTTTTAGTTATTTGAGTTTAACACGTTTAAGTTTATTTTTCCTAAGTGTTAAATTCAGCAATTCAACAGTAATTTAAATTGTATTTAAATGTACAGAAGTGTGTTCTCTGTAGAGGATGTGTCCTTATTCTCATTTTTAAAAATCAGCAAAACATTTTCTACATCTGCATGTATTCTATGAAAATTGAAATAATTTGAAAGTTGCATGTGTTGCTGTGGCTATAGCAACATAGCACTCACTTTGTTAGTACTCAGTCATAGTCATTTTCACCAGACCATATATGATGGGACATTTATTATAAGATCGTCATCTATCAAATATAGGGAAATAAAGATTTACATACCAGCGGTTATGATGGTATGTCAGCTCATGATATTTGTAAGTCTTTGCCATACCACTTGCCTGGCTGTGATTCCACCATGCAACCCTACCTCTCTCCTGGCTGAGGCTAGATGACAGTATCTTGTTACCTAATCAGAAGCTACCTAGGATGGCTGATGAACATGCTTGTCAGGTCACAACCCCTTCAATGAAAACATCTGTGCGCTTGCAAGATGACTTCAAATCATGACATCTTCAAGCAAATCCTCGTACCGTTATAGCCTCATCATCCACACAAACAAATCTTTTTAGGGTTCCAACGCACACATGCGCATCTAATGAACCCTTTCAACACATGCACACATGTCTCCCACAATGGCTATGCAAGCTCCTCTGGTTTCATTTTCCACTGCCAAGTTCAAGTTATTGCCTGAGTGGACCTTCATCTATTTAGTGGGAGAGAGACAGGGCTACCACTTTGTTCTACCACTCTTTATCACACAAAGAACCAAGATGGAGGTGTATGTTTGAAGTTTTCTGTTGTCTGACTCAGTGGTTCCACTGACACGTGTGTCTCCCTCCATGGAATGTTTTATACAGCTGAACGGCTGTTTTGAATGTAATTGCTGCAGACACATTGCATGGTGTTTTCAAGTGCCAGGTTTTGGCAGACTCTGTCAGTGATGAGTTTTCAGCTTTTTAACTATGGTTACCTCTTATGGTTAGTAATCATATATACATAGATATTTTAGCATTTTAAAAACAAGCAACAGTCAGCCATTTCACCGAGGCTAGTATCAAAGTCATAAGCATCAGATTCATTCTCATTTAAACTACAGTACGTTTTTATATAAACTAACTGTAGCACTTCTACTCTGATGGTTTGATTGTGAAAACAGACCCTCTTGTCTAAAACAACTGCCATAAACCAGCTACACAGTGATGTTTTTCAGTCCTTTTAATAGCACACATAGTCATAAGCCACACTTTTTCAGGATTTATTTTAAAAGAAAGAATTCGCTTCTAGTGTTAGCAATGCTAGCCTTGTAGCTCCTATGCTAAACTAAAGATCTGGAAAAAACTTCTAGGATGGATTTAATGGACTACATCTGTGGTTAGTGGAAAACTTTGTAAATTTGATGTTTGTTTCACCAAACTATTTCGGGTAGAAGTGAACAGAGAGTGGACTTAGCTAGAACATTTAAACAAATGCAACTCCCAAGACCCTCCATCTCCCTCTTTCCACAAGGCCCAGCTCAGTAGCAAATTGGCATTGTCCAGGACTCGCTTATCTCTATGTGTGAATTATTTGCAGATGGCATCCAAATGTCTTGCCAGTGTCTCACAGATGCCTGACAGACATCTAGCATGCTAACCTCCATTTTTGGAGAGCTAGTCAGTGGCAGTGAAGCCAGATTTTTTGTCAGGACATAGTGAGGGTTAAAGCAAATATTACAAAAAGTAACAGTCTACCTACTGCAGCTTAACAATTCATCAAGCATTTAAATATGGGCCTTTATATAAAAAGATTATGTAAATAAAAAAAGTGTGTGTGGTGTTAGTATTTACATGATATAGAAAGTGTGTGTGTGTGTATATATATATATACATATATATATATATATATATATATATATATGCTTTCACTGAAGTAATACGAGCATTGAGCTATTTAATATGGATAAAAGTAATTGGGCACATGACACCCGCGAAAACTAACCAACACGTACAGTGCTCCCCTTACCCTTACCCTTACCTTATAAGATGCCTGACCATTACACCAAATGTGACTTTAATAACACTACATTTAGATACATAGACTTTCATGTGGAGTTGGTCCCTCTTTGCAGTTTGTAATCGTTGCCCAGCATTAATATATATGTGTAAATACAGATATATAAGTATGTATGTATGTATATATGTTTATGTGTAAGATTATTTTTTGAAAAAAATGTTGTTGACAGTATTGACTGCCAGTAATAAACATAATTCTGCACAAAGCAAATGTGTTTGTCTACTCCTATTTGATAAGAGTATTAAAAATAGTATGTTTTGCGAGCTAACTATGGCAAACATGAGATTAATTGTGATTAAATATTTTAATCTGACAGCTCTAATATATAAATATATATGTATTAGGGCTGTATGTATGCATTTATATTAAATGTATGTATTAAATATGTATGTAATCTATGCAATCTATATGTATATATCTAATCTATGTAAATATGTAAATCTATGCATTTACGTATGTATATGCACACACACACACACACGCACACACACACACACATGTGTGTGCATGTACATACGTAAACGCATACATTTAATTAAGCATGTATTCAATGATTGAGTGATTCATGTGACAGAATCAATTGTCACCTATTAAAACCAGCCACAGCACTGCTTTTAATAATATAGAGTGCTTTTCTTCATTAGTCAATAGCTTAGATTGGCCATGGTATTGATATAGACCATCAAGTAAAGAGACCAATTCATAAAGTGCACTTTGTATGGTATTGTGCTCTTGTTTGTGTTTCTCCATTTTGATTTTTTGTTGTTTTGCTTTTATAATACTATGAAAAACTATATGATTAACATTATTTTTTGATGACTTTTTGTTATGCTGCCTGCTAAAACTCTGATTGCCAATAAGACAGGCTTTGCAGTGTTTTCCTGCAAGGTAGAAGCAAGATAAGAGCCATAAAAGGGAATTCAATTAGTCATACTGACATGGTTATTTACTGTTTGTAGAAATTAAAAAATGCTGCCAAATATTATTTACGAGCACTTTATAGTTGTTCAACTGATCAGAGTCACTCTGAGCTCTGAACTCAAAAGAGATGTCCTTCAGTGTTTCCAGACGTGGGACTGAGGATCTGATTTGAATTATAAATTTTACATTATTCAAAGGAAAAACGCATACTGAGTGGATTTTTGCGTGCTGTTTTAGTTAGACCTCCTGTGCTTACTCTGTCCAGTCTCCCCCTCGGTGCAGAAAGCTGGGGGTTGGGTTTACCTTTAGGCTGGACTTGGCCTATCCCTTCTCTGCCTACAAAAATGTTCTTTCGCAGTAACTGGTGAGAGAGAAATTCCAGTAAAGCTAATACATTTCAGTTCTCAGTGTTGTTTCTGTCACAATACAGAAATTGTAGAGACTGCTATTTTAATTAGGTATTTTGTAGATGTGCAAATGCTTTCAAAGTAAGGTTACATTTTCCTTTTTGTTCATAACATTAAGATGACATTTTTGGTGCCAAAATTATTGATACAATTATCATATTAAATCTGCCTGGTGTCCCTTTGTTGCACTAGCTTAATTCAGCCTAGCAGCAACAGTTTTGTGAACTTTATACATCACACCAGACGCTATTACAGAAGGCATTTTTGGGTAGATAAATTACACTTTATATAACTTTCCTGCTCCTCTTGGTGCATTCAGCATCACACTCTTAGAAACATTTATATTCATAGATGTAAAAGATTTTAAAAAAATGTTTCAAACTGGCTGCTGCTTTCTGATTGATAAGAGGTACACCCAAAACAGAGGAATGTTCAAAAAATGAACCCAAACAAATATGGTATGAATGCATACCATATTCATTCAGCTGTGCAAACAGCCAATTCAGGATTCAGTTCCAGTTTTGGGGACTCCATGCAGTGCATATTTTACACCTCTGACTCAGCTCATGAACAGCCTGATAATTATCTAGTAAGTTCAATCAGGTGTGTTAGATCAGGGAAAACACAAATCCTAATATGAAAACAGAGAAAACACAATGAACAGGGCTTAGGCCTGGGAGACTGGTATAATAAGCAGCACTTTGTGGCAAGATCTTTGCATCCACTCCAAGGCCAGGCGTAGTTAGTCTCCAGGATATTGACTAACATTGAAAAGATCACTGCATTATTAAAATCTAATTAGTTCAGCCTGGCATAAGAGTCCATCGATGAGACATAGAGAATGCTCTCGTGGTAACTTGTGTTTGAAGGCAAACTGGCTGTTCCCCTGGAGCAGCGTTACATAATGAGCCCGGTCAAAGGGAAATGATCATGTTAGAAATCGCCTGGAACCTCTTCTAAGCATCCTTCTGGACTGGACATAGTAACCACACACCGGCCGTACACTAAGGAAGAAAAACATCCTCAAAAGTGTTTCATACACTGGGTTTCATTCAAAATGTTAAACTGACCAGACTTTCTAGTCTTACAATCAATTATTTCACAACCTTTAAAACAGGGGCTCCTGAAAGGTTCTTTCATAATAACCATGGTAGATATAGAACCATGAACGAGGTGTCAAATCCTATTCCTAAAGTCTGCAGGTTTTTGTTTTAAACAAGGGCCAAATATTTGAAAACTGTAGTGAATCAAGTCGAATCAGCTGGGCTCCTGATTGGTTGGAACCAAAACCTGCAGCTGTACCGGCTCTTTGTTGATCCCACTGACTCTAGGGAACCCTTTAAATGCATAAATGGTTTGTTGCTTGGATAGATGGTTTCACACCGGGATCAAGAACCTGTTGTATGAGCTTTTATAGGTTCTTTTTAAAAATGGTTTTATATTGCAGCAAAATGACCCCACTATTCAAAGACAAATTATTTTTCAGTTTATTCTTAGAAACTCAAAATATTTCTTTAGATTCATGTCACTCTTGGCATATAAATATCTTGGCACTCTTGGCATGTAAATAAATATATGTAAATAGCTATATATATAGGATGGGCCTATTGGGGTACGACACCAGCCCACCCAGGGTGAGTATTTGCCTTGTACCCATTGGCCCTGGGATAGGTTCAAGGTGTCTGCAAACCTAGTAAGATTTAAGCGATTTCAGAAAATGTATGACTGAATGAATTAATGTATATATATACTGCTCAAAAAAATAAAGGGAACACTTAAACAACACAATGTAACTTCAAGTCAATCACACGTCTGT
>JBBPDC010000129.1:23921316-23938138 GCA_037974485.1 Hemigrammopetersius urotaenia
GTGTGTGTGTGTGTGTGTGTGTGTGTGTGTGTGTGTGTGTGTGTGTGTGTGTGTGTGTGTGTGTGTGTGTAGAATTTGCTTCTAAAACTTTGACCTTAACTTTTTTGGAACCTCTGAGGTTTGCATGTGTGTACCTGTATTTAGTACTTCGTACCTGGTTCTGATAGAATTTACTGGATGAAACATTAAGATATTTAATTAAGACAGATAATTGAAGTCCCTGTGGAATGTTATTTTCAGATGGCAAATGCCACTGCCTAGGTTTGGACCAAATAATGATTTCTTACTAGTACATCAGTGAGACCCACTTTTTTAAAGCAGCATTTAAAAAAGTAGACTTGTTTCCTATTAAGGAATAAACATGTCAGCTGAGACAGACGTACTCTGTAAAATGCTTTCAAGCTATTTTGCCACCTTATTGTCCAAAAGAAAGACTATTAAAATCTAAACTCATTTCGATAAGAAAGTTAATGGAATGAGAGTGCATAGAGAGAAAGCCCACTGGACCACCTGTAAGCTGAGCGCACATGACAAACAAGGAGCTTCTGAAATAGCGCGATACTTCACACATCAAACACCTCCAGTAGTGAGACAAGTGTGATTCCACACAGTCAGCCATAAACACAGTTAACACAGGAAATCTAATCAGGCTATATGAGGGACAAGGTATAATCAGAATATATAAATTAATGTTTAAAAGATTAATATTCGAGAAACAATTCATTTTATCTTTAATTTACATCATTTAAACAACACACACATACACACCACAGCAAAGCATTAACTATTAAGCCTTAGTGGAGTCCTATACAAATTCAAAGAGGAAAACATGAGAAGGGGTGGATTTTGCATAAATATATCTCACTCCCATGCTTTTTCAGTAAAAGAGGGGAAACACTCATTTTTGTTTCCATTTGTGAATATTCATCAGCTGTGCATGTTTACAGTTTGTCCATTTATAAATGTGTGAGCAAGTCACAACATAAAAAACACTGACAGGTGAAGTGAATAACACGGATTATCTAATTAGTGTCAAGTGAGAGATATTAGGCAACAAGTGAACAGTCAGTAATTGAAATGGATGTGTTGGAAGCAGCAAAAATTGGCAAGCATAAGAATCTGAGCAATTTTAACAAGGGCTAAACTGTGATGGCTAGACAACTGGACCTGAGCATCTCCATGGCAGGTCTTGTGAAATGTTTCTGTTATGCAGTGTTCTTTACCCACCAAAAGGAAGGACTAAGGAAGGACAACCAGTGAACCAGCAACAGGGTAATGAGTACCAAAGGTTCACTGATACATGTGTGGGATTTAGGCTATAAAGGCAATCAGGACAGTGTTCAGAAAAGGTTTGAGGAACATGACAAAGGGTTCAAGGTGTTGGCTTGGCCTCCAAATTCGCCAAAACTCAATCCAGTCAAGCATCTGTGGGATATGTGGGACAGATCCATGGAGGCTTCATCTCACAACAAAAACGATCAGCCTTGACAGGTCAGAGTTATTTTGGTGTCACCATGACTTGTACAATATTAGGCAGGTTGTTGTAATGCTTTTTATAGGTTGTACGTATGTATATATAGGCCAACCTTTCCCCTGCTGGACAACAGTCATGACGTAGAGAGTAGCGTGCATATACACATACGTTTGTGTGTGTGTGCGTGCGTGTGTGTGCGTGTGCATGCGTGTGTGTGTGTAAAGGCAGCACTTTCATCCTGAAAAATGTGTCCTTCTTTAGAACTGGACCTAGACAGAGAAAACAGTCTGACCCCTCAGGTGGGCTTCCCTTTGCATCTTATCACAAATTCCCCATGGTGGCCCCCAAGGGATCTCACAGTGAGTGCACAATATCGCTGCTCAGTCTCTTTTATCATTCTCAGAGGGGCAGAGCATCTGTTACCATCCACACCACAACATCCGGTTCGGTGAAAAAATGTTAGCAATATCTACACTATCTTACATTGCACATGATTAAATAATAATAAAAAACACAGGACTGTAATTCTTCACTCAAGAAAACAATGTTCTTTACATACACCACCATTACATCATCATTTACACTAGCACCCCGTGCACCGGTCTCTTAAAAAGCCATCTGTACTTCTGCACTACAGTACCCGGCATGCTCTTATAACACATTCTGCTTATGCGCTTCAGCACATCTGCACAGCGAGGGTGTCACTGCAAATCCCAGCGGATTGGAACACGGCAGGGACATTTAAATTGCCAACGTTATCTTCCAAAAACAGACACTTTAAGTGTGACGAGTTGCATCTTAAAAAAAGAAAAAAGAAAAGAAAAATGGTTGGAAAATCAGAGCAGAGGAATTCTGATGCCACAGAGCAGCAAATTTTTTTCTTTTTTTCCCTCCATTCGTTCTTAATTCCCCATCTGAGAGAGAAACGTTAGAGAGTATATCAGGGGATTTGAGCAGCTGTCAATTAGAATCCCTCGACACAATCCCTTTCCTGTCTACTCTGTCTCTCTCTCTCTCTCACTCTCTCTCTCTCTCTCTCTCTCTCTCTCTCTCTCTCTCGGTCTCTGCTTAGTTCACTATCCCTCTCTTTCTTCAAAGGTCTCTCTCTCTCTCTCTCTCTCTCTCTCTCTCTCTCACTGGCCTTCCTCTAGCCTTTACATATATCTCTCTCTCTGTTGTATCACTCTCTTAGACTTAATGTCTCCTTTCTTTTTTCTTTCTGTTCTCCCTCTCCCTCCCTTTCTCTCTCTTTGTCTTTCTCTCTCCCTCTGTCTCTCTCTCTCCATCTCTGTCTCTCTCTCTCTCTCTCTCTCTCTCTCTCTCTCTCTCTCTCTCTCACCGTCTGTCTCTCTCTCTCCATCCCTGTCTCTCTCTCTCTCTCTCTCTCTCTCCCCCTCTGTCTCTCTGTCTCTGTCTCTCTCTCTGTCAATTCATAATGCATGTCCCTCGTGTTTGTCCTTTTCTGTTACTCTTGCCCTGTTGGTTTTCGAGGTCTGAATGTAAGCTACATCTGCCACTCTTCTTTGTTCAGTTGGATGTGACATGCCCAGTACCGTAGGCAGTGCTGGAGGTGGTGATTATGTTTCTCGAGAGGATCTTAGATATAATCCGCTCTTATCAGCAGTTGTACCCTGGGTTCTTTTCTCATAGTGGCCACCCCATTTGATGTTTTTGACTGTATGACCAATTTCAATATGCTATCACTGCTCTTGGCTGATAGACCACATTTTGGTCTGTAATCTGTCATTTTAAAAAATATATGCCTGGGTGGGTTTGATTCCTCAGAAAATCTTAGTAAAAAAGTAGAGGTTGTACAACTATTGATCTTCACTAGTCAGCATCATTTAGAAAAATTGTTGATTATTCACCATTCTAGTATTTTATGTCTGTGGGTCTAGCTGTGGATGCTGCTTTTTCAGGTGTGAGTACAGTACAGATCAGAATCAAAATCTTCTTTTTCACTGGTATCTGTGTTCCTGTGCTGGAAAACAAATACCCATCACCCTACCTAAATGAAAGCAGCAAGCATGTCATTCGTACAGTACACAGCACTGAAACTTTTAGAGCCCCCTGTATTTGTTGACTTGTTTGCCACAGTTTTTTTGTGCAAAACACTTTGTGATTGGTTTGTTTGCAGTATTACACTGCTTGTAGTGGAATCTTGTGTTATTCCATACCAGTACGTATTTTGGGTTTGTGTGTTCCCTCCTGGCTAAACCCTGCATTTATTTCTACCATTATATTTTACGCATTGACCTTGGCTAGTTGACTGCTGACCATTATGCTGACTAGTTGATTTATTAGTCAAACTGCCTATAAAAATAATAAATTCATTATTTTCAATACATTTAGAGGGCCATAGACCTACCTATTCTACAGTCTTCTTTCAAAGCCTAGCTCAAAACTTTCCTTTCAGTACTTTTTCTGTCACCTTCTCTCATCTCATGAATTCAGACATAACCCTTTATGCACTGGGTACAGGAAAAGTGGCATAAATGATCCTGAATGTAACGATGTGCCATATGGATATGTTTTTAACACATCCGTAGGTAGAAGATCTATAAGATCTACACTCAAAGAATAGGCTGTAGGATGCTCGAGGTGAAAGGATGTAATACTCAAATAGAGAGCACTTCCACTGTGCTAGCATATGTCTGTCTCTCTCTCTCTCTCTTGGATGTAGTTGTTAGAACGGATGCCATTAACCTCTGGCCTATTGCCCCATGCGGTGTGCATTAGGACTTACCCCATTGTTGGGAAGGCTAAACACACAGTGGCAGCAGCAGCTGTACAACTCCATATGCCTCTTCTTGCAGCGCAGATTGAGCAGTTCATCATGGCCTGGGACAGCACAGCTTAAGGGACACTGATACCATTGATGCTTTACAATATCACAGTACCAGTAGATGCTGAAACTGGACTGTGAGAAACCGTGGGAAAGTTAAAAGAGCATTCAAATGATGCTGCTGCTGCTGCTGCTGCTGCTGCTGCTGCTGCCTCTGCTGGAAGGCGGATTTCAGAGGATAAAGTACCAAATCTATAAAAGTAGGATTACAATCTTTACATAAAACAACATAGAAAAGAAAGTGCAAAACAATAGTATTGATTTCCAAAATCAGAAGACTTGCTTGTTAGAGGAAGGTGTTCCAAAAGCACCTCATTAAACTATGAAGAAATCCCATTAATTGTGTGGTGGTCTGCAGAAACGCAATGAATGTCTACTTGTAAAAAAAGCCATGTGATTGTGTATTGTTCTTTTTGTCAGAAACAACTGGTGAAAAGCATCAATGAATTAGCCACCCTGCCGATGTTAGCTGATTACACTTCTCCTATCCTTCTCCTATCAGTGCACATAGTCTTAAGATGTTCATTACAAAGTTAGCCTTTTCATCTGTCTTTCTTTATGTTTTACTGGTATATGCTTGGACTGAGCGTGTGTGTCCATATGTGTGAGTGGCAGGCACAACGTGGTGTGTCCTGGCTTCCCCTGCCTCCACAAGCCCCATCCATACGCCCTTATTACCCACGCAGGCAACTGCTGTCAGGACTCCTTACACTCACACCAGCACTCACATGCCATCTCTTTTTCCCTCTCTCTCTGTCTCTCTATCTCTCTCATCACTTTCTATCCCTCCCTCGCTCTCTTCATGCCGTAAGGCGTCCTCCATATCTAGAATGTGATGGTCAGTGTTAGTCACCCATCCTCTCCTTCCTTCAGGTACTTGTAGGCTCGACTCTCTCTCTGTCTCCTGCTCCCCCTTTCTTTCCGTCTCTTCCTCTCTCTACTCCTACTTTCCTTTCTTACTCTCTTTCCCTCCCTCTTTTTCCTTTTCTCACTCTTGTTCCTCCCTTCTTTCTGTCTTTAAACTCTTTTACCCCTCTCTATGTTCCTCCCTCCATCTCTCTCTCTCACACACACTCTCTCTTCCCACTCTCTTTCTCTTTGTCTCTCTCTCATCCCCATCTTTTTCTTTTCCTCCCTCTTTCCCTGTACATGTGAATAATTCCATTAATTGTTGCTGCCATCTTTTCAAAAATTCAAGGTACTTGGAAACCTTGGGTCCTGACATTCATGTGGATGTTACTTTGACATGTACCACCTACTTGTTACAGAGCAGGCACACCCTTACATGACAGTAATTGTACATTAAAATGTGCAGAAGCGTGTTCTCTGTAGAGGAAATTCGACAAAACATGTTATTTGACTGGGATGCCTTCATCATGTGTAATGTATGTCGATGTTGATGCCAAGTTATATTCTGCAGGATTACACATGAGCCAACTCAGAATTTGCAGAAGAGCAGATGATGCTGCAAATTAAGAAAAAATGATCACCATAGAAAAGCTGAGAAAGTGTTATTAAATATACTATAATGGCACTGGTTCAAAGAAGAGAACATGAAAGACATTCATGTACTTATAGGCTTTTGTAGCAAGTGTGTTGGACTAAATAACACACTTAATGAACGAAAAATTGCACATGAATGAAGATCTCTCCCACACACTACATGTAAGGGCAGGTAGTATTACAGTTTATGGCCTAAAGCTAGCATGAACATTTTCATTTTTCTTTGAATATCTTCAGTAGTTCAAAATGTCATTTTGGGGGACATTTGACAGGTCTAATCCTTTCATCAACCCACACAGCTCATATCCGCTGTTTATTCTGGCCGTGTGAGCAGGGATGAGATTAAAACAGTATATTAAAACCACACTATTTTAAGCACTCTTTTGCATGGCATGTGATCTCATCATAAAGATTCTTGAAATGACATTCTGCCACCTGTGAAGTGAGTGGCTGAACAGGCATGACATCTTTTCGATTGACTCAGATATACCGTGTCACTTTTTACATCCTCCCCTGCAAAGCCACAAAAGGTTCCTCACATGATAACGTTTTTACTTCTTGTTCTTTATCTGTACAGAGGCCCCTTGGGTCACAACAGTCTTGTAATACGACGTTTCGTGGTTACGACGCTCGCCATGAAAAATAGATTTTTTCGACATGCGCTCTTGCTGAAAAATAGATAGAATACGCAGAATACTCAGTAAGGCGGCGTGTGAGTGAGTGAGTGAGTTGGTGTCCTCCAGTACACTTAGCTACACCATTTTGGACTGTTAAAAGTACCAGGACAGTATATTCATGTCCTTCCTCTTTTTCTGTCTTAGTTGTGTTTGTATTTTCACGATTATAATTTTACAGCTGCGTATAGGTACAGATAGGTAAGTGACTTCAGCTAGGGCCTGTTTCGATGTACACCAAAATTTCGGTTATTGTTGTAAGAATGGATCTGTATCTGAAAGAACCCATAACTGGTTACTTGATTTAGGACGTGAACATTGTTAAAGTTATGCCTTTCAAACCATTCAAAATCCATTCCATATATTGTGAAATTAAGCTAAACAGCATGTTTTGTATTGTTTGTGTGATGTCAAATGCATTTGTACATAAGTCCATCTATACAGCTCTAAAGGTTGAGCCTCAAACATTCAGTCTGTGTTGAATTACAGTGTTGTAGTCCAGCCTGCTTTCAGAATAAGCAACAATACAGGGCAGCCAATCCAAACAGAGATCATTTATGCACATAAGTCTTAAAGACATAAAGTAAAATTTTACACAATTCCAACAAACATTTTCTTATGTACAATAATGTTATTGTCATCAAATGAAATCCATACATGATTTTGGTCTCCTAATAATTCACCACTGCTATAAGATTCATTGCAGCTAAGTATTATTAGCTAAGCACTAACAGAAAACAAATACATTAGGAAGCTTTCATTAGATAACATTCCACTTGCAGATCTCTCACGTGCTTTTGGTATGATTCTGAAGAAGAGTGTGACAGCAGGTCTTCACAAACATATCATTGCCCCAAAGCTAGTATTTCAAACAACTTACATACAATGAAGTAAACAAGATTATCAGCTATTTTCTTTACAGACTGGCCTGAACAAACAAACCCATTCTGGATCAATCTGATGGATACTGACAAAGCTAAAGTTTATATTACAGTTTAATGGCGCTATCTGTTCTGCAAAATCCTTCTACATTTCGCCAAAAGGAACAGCTGATATTAAATGACATTTCATACAATGTTCAGGGCTTATTTGCCTCACTTTATTTATTCATCAGAACATTGTATTAAAGCAGTAGGACTTTCAAGGTTGAGTGTTATCATGAATAACATCATGGCTGTAATGACTTACTTGCTGTTATGATCTTGCAGAAGGCAGGTGCAATTGATCATCACAGGTGTGATGCAATAAGACGTGACCTCAGGTGTTCTATTGCCTGTTTGCAAATACAGTGAAAAGACAGAAACAAATTCAGTGCAATATACAGCAAAAGGGTGATTACATGTATATATTTACATTCCAAATCCTGATCAGAAATCTTGCCTTTGACTCCCTTCCACCCTTCCCAGATGCACACACAGGAACAGGATGATGCAGACAGGAACAGTGTTGATACAGGAATAGACATTAACAACTATTTAAATTCCATTTTCACTGGTCTCCCTGTGATATGGCTGCCCAGATTTTTTATTCTTTTTGGCTTAAAAATGCTGACATTGTTTCTCGGTTCTGGAAATCCAGCAACGGGGATATCATTGTGGCCAGGTTCCTAATTCCAGCCATTGAATTCTTCCACTGCAATTAGAGGTGCTCGCCGGAGCGCTTACAGCGATGAATGCCGGTTGTTAGTGGTTACCTGTTGTTATGGTTACAGTTTCCGTCTGCTGCTGGCAACAAGACCCGAAGCACTCCAGAGCTCAGCGTCAGCATAGAGACACTAGACATAAACGCTGCCTTTTTTCCCCTCGGCTCCTAATCAAAAGCACACACAGACACACACACACAAATCCACTGTCATGCAGAGAAAAAAATTCAAATCCAGCCTTGCAAGAGGACATAACAACATAAACTGACAAGTTTTGTCCTTCATTGGAAATCATAATGTGATTGTTTGATACTACCTTCTATAATTATGCTAGCAGTTAATATCTTTGGACTTCTAGCTCCTGAAGTCCTAACCAAAGGGAGAGCTTCCTTGGCTGTATCAACCACTTTTTTATAGAAACTCACCCTAGAAGGCCCTGAAGGTTCCTCGCTGCATTAAAACGCATTAAAAACTGTTGTACTCAAATCAAAACCCTTAAACATTTAAAAATGAGTTTAGATAGCCTGGTAGTTCTAAATGATATTTGTCTTACATACATGCCAACCTTACATTGCTGAGATGGATTAGGTTTTAGGGAGGATGTGAGTTCAACCCCCAGAAATGCCAAAGCCATCTATGACCAGGAGTTCAAGAGAGGACAGTTAGCCTCAGTTTCTCTTGGTGGGCAAGATGGTCCTTCCTCTTCCCCCATCACTTAACACAATGCTAGCCTTCCTGTCACAGAAAACTAATTTGATAGTTCTCGCCCTGTCCTGACCAATGTAATGGTGTTAGCAACAGCACTGGTGCCACACACAGCTCAAGCTAGCCCTCACCTTCCTGCTTCTAGTGATATCAAGTGATTGTGGAAGTCCTATATTGGTGCAAATGTATATAAATAAACCAGAAAGAAGGGGAAAAATGTAGATAGATGTAAGCAGGATCAGCGTTTGGTCTGGGAATCTGTAGCTACAGATGTTTGGTGAATAAATATTAAGAATTACAAAATAATCTGTAACCGCAACCTAATCATAGTCTTTTGTCAATATGGGCTTTCATGGAGATATGGAGAGGCATGGTGAACCAATACTCCTGTCAACAAATAGACCATCTCAGTAATAAATTGCTTAGGCTGAATACAAATTTGCCAGCTCTTCACAGTTGCTGTGAAAAACAACATTTGTGGGCTAAGCATAGACAGAATTGCATTTTTTTGTTGTAAGCAATCTAATTTGTTGACAGAATAACAATGGAAACATGGCATAATGTGCTGTGAACTTAAAGTTTGTATTATTAGTGGTTCATTTAGCTAATCAAGTTTACCTCCATTCAGGCAAACTGCACAGAAATAATCCCACCAATTAATGGTGTCACAGAACAAAGCATAGGCTGTCGCACCAGGGCAGTTCATTTGAGCTATGCCTCTTAATTATATTTTCACATCTGTTTTGTTTCTGCATCTGGGTTTCATGCTAATTATGGTGCCACACACTCAAAGAAGAGCACTTTTGTTCTGCTTTTGTGTTTGAGTGCCTGAATATGCCCACTGTTTCAGGTCAGCCGTGGAGAAACTGTTTGTTGCTGTTAATATGACTGAAGGGCCATATCCAGCGTAAAAAATCATCCCATCGCCAAGGGCAGGTTACTCACTATTCCTGTGGTTTTTTTTCCTTCAGGTTGGAGGACAATGCTTTCATCTGGGTGAGATTCGCATAGCTCTTATCTAGATGAAGCTGGGCTTGAAAGATAAGAAAGGGATATATATAGAAATCCCCCCTCCCCATACTTTCTCTCTAATCCAGTGCAGCTAAGGAACTTTAACCTTTTAAATAGGTCACTTCTTTTTTTTCTCTCTTTTGGATAGAAGCTGGGCCATGGCCAGTGAAACTGGCAGGGAGGTAAAGAGCTCCTCTCCGATTCCTTTTCTTTTCTTAGTCGTCATGTTTCAATGAAATGCAAGCCTGGCCTCAGTGTGACCAGCAAATAAAGCATGCAAGGCCCAATCACGTGTGGAGCCAATGAAGCAGCATGTAGCAACACAAAAGGTGTGCATTCAGCTGAGGACAGCAGCCCTGCGGCAATCGCTTTAAGTTTGTACACACAGACCTGTCCCTTGAAGGCCAATGATTGTAAAGTCTTCATAGGCAAAATGAGCAGTTTTGAGCCTCCTTAAACCTAAAACCCTCTTACAGTGATAGTTTGGTGGTCAAAAATTATATTCACACAGTTTTCCTCTTAAAGTAAATGTAGCCAATCAACCAAGACAAAGTGTCTGAAGATTCAAGATTCAAAGATTCAAAACGATTATTGTCATACAGTAGAAAACACATTTCTCTGTGCAGTTAAATTCTTTCTTTACTGTCCATACAAATGGTTTACAGTTTTTCTTTTAAGACTGCTTCAAGGTTAATGTTGCTGTGAGCATTAACGGCATTCAGCTATGGAGTAACCTCAAACACACTTGCCTATGATCTTTCTGACATTCTGTGACATACTGAAATTTCTACTAAAGACACACATATGGAACATATATATATAAACAGCTATTTAAGCAGAGGTACAGCAATAGCAGCAGGTTTCATACACGTCAGAGTGTGGATTTTATATATTTTTATCATAACAAATTTCAATATCTTTGTCATGCCATGCATGAAAAATAAGTTAACCTACTTAGAGATCTCCCCAGGCATCCTCTGCCATGTTGTTTAATGAAGGATTAGAGGGCTTTTCTGTTTCTGGCTTTACTTTCATTACAATTTACAATGATTCACATGCATTAATAAGCTAACGCACATCTGCTAAGCATGTCTTTTTTCTTATTCTGGCATGCCCTGAATCCTGCACACCTGCCATTGAGCTTTCTCTCCCCAAAAGACACATGTGACATCACATACAAATCTGTCCTGGTCAAGATCTGTGTTTTTGTATTTGTTTGTGCGTGTGTGTGTGCGTGTGTGTGTGCATGTGTGTGTGTGTGTGTGTGCGTGTGTGTGTGTGCGTGTGTGTGTGTGCGTGTGTGTGTGCGTGTGCGTGTGTGCGTGTGTGTGTGAGTGAGATTATGTAAGATCTGAAGGGAAAGGTTGCTCCAAATTTAGGAGCTCAGGAGGAGTGTGTAGCAAAGTTGTAACAGATGGTCAAAGACAGATGCCCATTGTGTCCAACACTACAAACAGCCCTGACAGATGCTGAAGCAAAAAAACGAGAAAAAAAAATCAGCATGGATCAAATAAAGTGGAAAGAGTAATGTAATACTAATAATACTGTAATATTACTCTAATCATTTATCTAGTACTCTGACCTGTTGTCATATCACAGGTCATAAGCACAGTCAAAATTCAAGGCAAACTAATCAATCAGCGGCAATTAAAATGCATTTCCACTGGGAGTCAAAATAATTCAGACCTTTTAAATGAGGACCGGTTTTTACCTCCACAGGGAAATCCCATAATTGGTGAAATTATTTCTACCTCTAGATTGACAGATGTAGTGGACTTGCTTACTCAACAGCACTGTTTTGCAATTAGCTGTGATCGAACCCATGCCCATGTTTTTGTAGCGCTCATTCAGCATTGCTAAGGTCAGTAGAGAGGTGTGGTGGGGATTAACCTTTTCCCCAACTTTAAAAAAAAATGGTAGTGAGGAAATGACCCTCGATAAAAAGTTGTGTGAACATGTAATCAATGTAAATGATGCCAATGCACAAATGCTCTTCAAATGATGAGCAAACAATTATTTTGTAACAGTTATTTCAATAAATATGTAAAACGTTAAGAGGTCAGCAAGTACTTGCCAATGCATTATTTGTCAATGCAACACATTCAAAAGAGTTTGCTTTGCAATGGCACAGTGAGGACTGAGTAACTTAGGTTAGCCCTTACTGGTCAGAGTTAGCCTAATCAGAGTTATGTCCAATCAGGTGCCAACAAACTCATGAACAAAACATTTTTTAATACAACACAATGATTAAGACACTTTAAAATAATTTGTTATGTGAATCTACGTCCCCATCTCTAATAGTGGAGAACAGGTTAGTATTTATTGGTCAGTGTTAGCATGCTTGCCTTCATCCATCCAATCACATTGCAGCCTGGCAGCAGCAGCGAGGCTGGCAGCAATGGACAGCCTGACCACTGCTGAATGGACTCCTAATGAGAAGTGTGCTGTTTCCGCTCAGCCTATGCTGCAAGGCTTCCTCCAGCGCGTTGTGTCACACAGCGCTAATGCTCAACAGGGATTACACTCATACACTGTCCAAGCACACCACCTCCATCTCTAGCGCTCAGTCCTCAACCAGCTTACTGACTGTCTTTACTTTCTAACCCTTCCATCAGTCTTCCTCCCTTGGTCATACTGTTTGCTTCCTTTTTACTTGTATCATGATTTCCTCCTGTCTTCTATGTCCTTCCATTGAGTCTCCCTTTCAGAATTTTCCTTTACCTCCTTAACCTTTTCTCATGTCTTTTTCCCATTTTTTTCCCATCACTGGCTAATTTACTCATACAAAAGCTCCCCAGATACAAGACATAGAGAAACCAATTTAGAGTTCCAAAGCAGTCCTCCTGGACCCTGAAATGGTCCGAATTTTGTGTTGCAACCCAATTCACAGTGCCATCTAGGGGTCCCCAAGGACTGGTTTGAGAACAGCGTGAATGTGACTTATGCATCAAAATAGCTCAGTGTGTTCCCCACTGCACTGACACCGAAATAACAGTCCTTGTTCCATTACTGACTTAAATGTGAGATTAGCAAGATTACAAGCATGTACCGATTTGGAATAAACTCTGCTGATATTTAATAAAAAATGAATCTAGGGGCATTTCCCTATGTGTAATACATCACAACACATTTTACTCAAAATTACAGACAGGCTGTGTGAATCTACAGCTTGGGCAAGATCAGCCCTAATTTGGCCCATTATTATTTTCCTTATGATCTGTTGGTGGTGCTGTCTTTTGTAGGTCCAGAATCCAAAGTGGTCACTAATCAACAGCAAGGAGTGGATGGCAAAGGTTTATTTCTATACTTTTTTCCTTTGAACGAGATTGAGAGCTCTGCTAGTCCATGTATACCAGCTGCCTTTAAAACTGTCCTGAATGAACATTCTGCTTTGGGGGGCATGTCTAGCCTTTTCTGGTAGAATTAAAAGTCATGAAGTTTAAATGTAAATATGTGAAGGTGAGGAAGCACTGACAAGAACACAGCCAGTTTTTTCTCTAAAAAGAAGTGATGGACAATACTCAACCGTTTCTAGGACAGACAAACTAATAACAACCTAATCTGATAATCAAATATCAACTTCAGCAAAGAGTCACCACTCAAACTTTTGCGCTCCAGCCTCATCAAGGCACACCATTGAATCATACCCTCTTGTGGACCACTTTTAGCCTGCTAAACATGAGTGAGTGAACCAGTTCCATCAGGTGCTTTGCATGCAAAAATACATGAATTATCTTTTTATTTTCATTGTTAACATTCCCAGAAAATGTATTATTAGCATTATTTGTTCCAGGAAGAAAAGGAAACAAAAAGAAATGCAACTCTCTCATGTGGCTTGAAGAAGGCTCATTTATCATGCAACTCACTGGTCATATGGTCTGACTCATATAAACAATGTTTCTTCATTCTCTACACCAATAAGAACAATTTGCTGTGGCTACGGCTCTACTCCTTACTCTGTACTCCTATGGGAGTGGAGTACAGTAGTGAATAAATAAAACATATAAAATAAGAAAACATACAGAACATAAAAAATCAGGTGTGATAGTCTTGTTCAATCCTTAAAGCAGTTTCACCACGAATGGTCATAGCAGCACCCTGACCCAAGGTCACAGCTTTACACATACATACAATGTAATTGATCAAATCTCACAGCTTCAAAACGACTGTAAACCACATCTTCACACCAAACACCTTTTTGCTGGCACATCCTCAGCCTCATCCTCATCACTGCACACAAGGAGACAACGCTATTAATGGAAATGTAACCAACCGTATGTTCACATGCACACAAATAGAGGGAATCCGAGACACGGGTCACACAGCATTTGATGATGCAACTTAACCCCAGGCATGATGATGTTCACCCAGCCATGAATGAATGCTGCCATAGCGCACATGCCACACATTCCAACATGATGACCAGAAAATGACAACCCAAGTGGACAAATGGGAGAGTGGTGATGCACAAAAGATTATACAGAGTGAACTAAGAGGTTTTAAACATGCCTTTATTTTCTGGTTTTTCACAGTCTGGTATAAATAACAGTGTTTCAATCTAAAAATGAGACACTCTGATAACACAATTTGTGATGAAGCAACACTAAAATAAAAAATAAAAAATTAATTAATTAATTAAAACATTTTAAAAAACTAGAGTTGAAAATGTAAGGGAGGAGTTGTGAGAACCCCCCTCCCACTCTCTCTCCCTCTCGCGCTCTCTCACTCTCTCCCTTTCTCCCTCTGATTATCTCTCCCACTGAAACAGAGGATTCCCTCTCTGTCAGTGGTGACTGAGCCGTTGTTGTTTTTTTTTTTCTTTTTTTGACGTCAGTAATAATCGTTCCTTCTCTCATCCGGGTCTCCGAACTCATCTCTCGTGCTCTCGGTTATTTACTTTAGAGAGCGAGCGCGCGCGGAACAGCTTAGTCGCTCGCTCCGTACTCACACAGGGACACACACACACACACACACACATGCACTGTTAAAACTGGAGAACAGCAGGAGGAGGAAGAGGAGGAGGAAGAGGAGGAGGGCGCTTCGCTCTCTCTAAGCTGTCTGGGCCCCCCTCCATTCCCCCACCACCACCACCAGCCCACCATCCCTTTCCATCTCGAGCTTTTGCCGCGCGCGTGCCGTGGGACCCCCGGCTCTGCTTGCAGCTCTGCCCCTCTTGTTCTCCCGTGCGCTCTTCTTTGATGGCTCCGGCATGGAGATGGAGATAGCCCTGGTGAGCTTAGAGAACGGCGGCGCGCGCACAGGCTCCCCGCGCAGCCCTCCGCCGAGTCCGTGGCGCACGGAGCCGAGCGCGCGCCTCTTCGACGATGACGCGCTGGATGAAGCCGCGGCCGCCGCGTTGGACGTGGCAAGCGCCGAGCGCGTGCTCATCAACGTGGCCGGCCTGCGCTACGAGACGCGCCTGGGCACCCTCTCGCAGTTCCCAGACACGCTGCTTGGCGACCCGGAGAAGAGGATCAAGTACTTTGATCCTCTGAGGAACGAGTACTTTTTTGACCGCAACCGCCCCAGCTTCGATGGCATCTTGTACTACTACCAGTCTGGTGGCAAGATCCGGAGGCCCGTTAACGTATCCATCGATGTGTTCGCCGACGAGATCCGTTTCTATGAGTTGGGTGAAGAGGCCATGGAGCGTTTCCGTGAGGATGAGGGCTTCATCAAGGAGGAAGAGCGGCCACTACCTGAAAATGAGTTCCAGCGGCAAGTTTGGCTCATCTTCGAGTACCCGGAGAGCTCAAGTCCGGCCCGAGCCGTCGCCATCGTGTCCGTGTTAGTCATCACCATCTCCATCGTCACTTTCTGCTTGGAGACTCTGCCCGAGTTCAGGGACGAAAGGGAGCTGGCCGCAACCACGGTTGGCGGCAGCAGGACACCTGAGACCAACGGAACCCGCTCTAGACCTTCACTGACCTTTGCTGACCCCTTCTTCATTGTGGAGACAACTTGCGTGATCTGGTTCACCTTCGAGTTGCTTGTGCGCTTCCTGGCGTGCCCCAGCAAGTCGGTCTTCTCCAAGACGGTCATGAACGTCATTGACATCATGTCCATCATGCCCTACTTCATCACGGTGGGCACAGAGCTGGTGGAGCAGCAGCATGGTCACCAACATGATGATGCCCAGCAGCAGCAGCAACAGCAACAGCAGGCCATGTCTCTCGCCATCCTCAGGGTCATCAGGCTGGTCAGGGTGTTCAGGATCTTCAAACTTTCAAGACACTCCAAAGGCTTACAGATATTAGGGCAAACCTTGAAGGCAAGTATGCGAGAACTGGGCTTGCTCATCTTCTTCCTCTTTATTGGAGTCATCTTGTTCTCTAGTGCTGTGTTCTTTGCAGAGGCTGACGAGCCTGAGTCCCATTTCTCCAGCATCCCCGATGCCTTCTGGTGGGCTGTTGTGACCATGACTACAGTGGGTTATGGGGACATGAGGCCAGTAACTGTTGGGGGCAAAATTGTGGGTTCCTTGTGTGCCATTGCTGGTGTGCTGACTATTGCACTGCCTGTACCTGTGATAGTGTCCAACTTCAACTACTTCTACCACAGGGAGACAGATCAGGATCAGGCCTCGCTCAGGGACGATGGCCACGGCGATCGTGAGAGTCCGTCATCCTCACATTTGGGCGGAGAGGCAGACAACGAGGATGGCACAGACAACTCAGCCACAGAGAAGCCCAATGTGAAAGTGAACAGCAGCAGCAGCAGCAGTGTGGACATCAAGCGCTCCCTTTATGCGTTTTGCTTGGACGCCAGGGAAACGGACCTGTAGGCAATGCAAATTACACTGTGCGCCACCATGCAGGTCCACTGCAAACACCAGACTTTTTTTCTTGCATTTTGTCAGTAGATGTGTTAAAAAAATCCCAAATTTAAGGCAGTCCAAAATCTTATGGCACAATCAAATGATCAACAGGTTGGTGCAATCATGGAAAGGCTAATTTAAAATAGGAAAA
>JBBPDC010000129.1:23947116-23958218 GCA_037974485.1 Hemigrammopetersius urotaenia
TCAAGTCAATGGGAACCTAGTGTAAGAGAACAGAAAACTCAACCCCCCCCCCCCCCCCTCATCATTTCAGAACAATTTGGATTTATGCATAAATTCAATAAAATTCAATTTTATTGGACCCCACATATAGAGTCTAAGGCACATATGCCCATGACACATGCTGCTGTCATTTATCTCTGTAGTATTCACAATGGATGATTCCATTCAAATAATATAAAACAAAATAATTTTATTAAAATCACTGTGTTCTTGGGAACTTTCTTATCTTAGTCAATGGGGTCAAAGCAAGCTCCATATGACATATAATTATTGCAATGCAAATACATATTAAACATTTTGATTAAAGTTAGGTGCTCATGGCGTGCCTTGAGAACCTCAACAGCAGGGATTATATAACAGTTGTGAAAAATATGAGGGGCCCATTAAATAGCTTTTGTGTAAGAAGATCCTAGCTATACCACTTTGAGTTTTCAAATCTCATACATAATTAGACAGCTAATGGCTGGAAAAGAGACTAGCAGGTCTATCAATCTTCCACAAGTTCAGGAGGGGCTGTGATTATAGCACAGACATCACCGTGTTGTGTAAGGTCATACAGCAGTAAGAGCAGCATAGCAGACTAAGCCAGCAGCACAAGGCCTTGGCATGGTTGCCACTGAACGGTTGGCACACTCATTGACATATTATACAGGGCAAGCGGACAGTGGTAAACCGGTGCTCAGTTTTCAGTCGGAGGTTTCTTTTAAGAGTTTGTTTGTTTCTTTCGAGTGTTTGAGACAGATTTGAGGCACCCTTAAGCAACTGGGAAAAAAAACCCAAGAAAAACTTTTGTAACTAAAGAACTTATTTAGTAAGGCAAACCACTGCACACACATTTGTGGGTAATGAAAATTGACAATTCTGTAAAAATGAAGGAAAATGTGCTTACAAAATACATATTAGTGCATATTTGCTTCCACCGAACATTTAGTGGCTGCCTGGAGAATAATGTGCGTATGACTGGAGAGAAGCATAATAGCACTTTAAATAAAGACACACTTCCTTCATTAGAGCAGCTGCGAAGGAACACATCTGCTCCACACATCTGACCTGAAGCTGCCTCACGGCTCATACTGTAACAAACAAAGCAACTGTTATTACTATTACAATTGGAATAATTCCAGCCCAGTGCAAGATGCATTTGCACTTTTGCCATCATAGTAAAGTATGCAGTTTACATCATAATTACTTTAGATTGACTGAAGTAATGCCCTTTTTGCATAAGCATCTGTTTAAACTATAGGTATGGGCTGTGAGTACAAAATGTGCGCATTTTGTGAAAGCATTTTTCCTGCATATTTCACTACTTTTGTTGGCATGAGGCATTTAAATTTAAATGTGCATATATTAAGTCTGCCACTTCTCCCTCCTGGAGGCCTGATCTTGCCTCAGTCCCTCATTAGGGATGGTAAGGAGATGGAAAGTGGCCCATATGGCAGTTATTACATCAAGCTAACTGTCTGTTGGTAATCAGCCGCCAGGATATGGCTGGAGAACAGCCACAGCTTCTCCGATAGCAGGGCTGAACAGTACAGCAGAGGGACAGAGCCAGATGAATCAGAGATGGTCATCTCTCTATGCCTGTCTGTGCATTACAGAGAATATTGACCATTACATTAACCTCTTGAAATTCCCACACTTTTTTGATATTCCACCTAAACATTTGCAAAGGTATCATAAGATAAAATTGAAAACTTAAGGCCGAAATTAACATGAGATGCTTTACCACTGAACATGCTACAGAATTCTCTAATGAAGAGTCCAGATTCCCTTCCTCATCCTGTTAGAAATAACTCACCTGGATGTAGTTACATAAACAATAGGCCTTAGGATGCAGATGTACAAAGAAGTCTTCACTGACATTGACTGGACTGTGGCCAATCAAATGTTCCTCGCATCTTGAGTTGAAAGAGGTTTTATTTAATGTGTATGAGCTGTTCAAATGTCAAACTACTCCACTCCCATGTCTTCTCAGACTTTATATGGAAACGAAGATGCTGTTTTGAATTCATTGTTTTTGTGATGTCACAAAAACCATCACATTTACATAAACCTCCTTGGATTACATGAGTTACATGAGTTTAACCCTCTTTATTTACACAGAAGTAATAAGGTGTATTTCAGCCAGGACTGATTTTTGAAGGAGCTCCTTTACAAACAGCACATGTCAGAAGTGAGTCTCATGAGTTAAATAAAATACATGAAAACTATTGGATATGGGTCCTTTTATAAAGGGGAGTGGTGAAAAGGTATCCAGTCTAATAGTGCAATTTGCAGCTACAAACAAAACCAGTTCATATTCACAAAACACAAACAAACTTAATAGCCTACATACAGTAAGAAACACATAATTTGTGGTTAGAGAGCCATATCAAAAACTGTCAGTTCCCTAATAAAGTAAAAACACAGTCTATTAATCTATAAATGTGTATAAATGGGCTCACATTCTTATTAAACCTTATGTGAGAGAGACTCCAGATTTCACAAGAACATTTATTATTCATTCACAAGCACATTGCCTAAAAAATTACCCTGCCAACCTGTGATGCAATCATCATCTCAGAGTAACACTAATTATGTACTCTGATTTCACTGCTGATTCCTACAGTGTCTGCACCAGATGATCCCCAACATGCCTGCCTCATCTCAATTCTATTGGCAATTGCATTATGCAATGAGTCTCCATTACTCGCACCAGGAAAACTGCTCACCACGCTCTGAGACAGCCACTAATTAAGAGGACAGTTTTGCAGCTCTGTAGTAGATGTTGTAGTATCAGCCACACTGTGCTGGGGGTTTTGTGATATCTGTCTAAGCTTGGTCTCGGCATTAGACGGACATTGACTTGAACAGACAAGAGCAGGGGAGTGCTTTGCATCACACAAAAGAAAAACATATCACAGAATGTACCAAAATTACATATACCATTATTTGTATGATTTAAAGGGTTATTTTCGTGTTTTTCAAATTAGTCCCCTTCTCTTGCAACTGCAGTTCATGGACAATTATTCCAGCATGTTTCCCTGTACTTACAAAACTACAGAAAATACATTCAAAAAGAAGCCCATGGGCAGTTGCTGAATTCCATATACACAAAACATCTGCTATTCATGTTACCCATAAGTGGTTTACCATTAAAATGTTTCAGGAACCTTAAGGGAATTTCTGAAGACGGTAAAAAGAAGTTAATTAATTAATTAATCAGTCCATCAGTTCCAGAAGATCCACATGCATGCGCTGGGATTTGCTCCTTCATTAGCTCATGGTATAGGAGTCTTAACATTCTTCTGTCAGCTTGATGTGGCATTAGCACTAATAATTCAGAGAAAAAAACATTTCTTTTCTGGATTTCTCCTTTTGTTTGTCTTTATTGATTCACCCAAATTATACACCTCATGCTTTTTTTTAATAGTGACTTTTCCATCTAGGGTTTTTGTTGTTGTTGTTGACATCAGTAGTATTAAAAATTGTGGATGGAATGGAAATTGTCTCACTGAAGGTTTCAACTGCCCAATGACTTCTAGTCAACAGGTTTTCCTTCATTAGTGTGGAGAATCATTCCCAACATATCTGTGATAACTGATGCTACACTACCAACACAGCAGATAGAGATTAGACTGACAATTCCTGGAACATTCCGTTAAAGGGTAAACTATACTGGTTTGTGTTAAGCAGGCCTACAGAGTGGAGTTCCTTTTAGGATCATCCTTTAAAAGTCTGCTTTAGTCTCTCTCTGTCTACTGGCAACCGTCTGGAAAATAAACCCAGCAGCCAGGAATTTATGCAGGGATCCAAAGCAAATGTTCCGACACAATCTCCATATACTTCCCCATACAACACCACTAGCTAGAAGTGGTAATAGATGCAAAACAGCACAGATAGCACAGATAGATTTTTTTTCACGACTAAAAATACAAACACTGCACAGGTCCAAAGTAGAAAGCACATTGTAGTTTTTTATAGTTTTTATGCACTATTATGAAATACCACATGCCTGTGTTTATGATGGAGCCCAAAAGACCAAAGAAAGACAACAAAATGACAATGAAAATTCTTGCTACTTCACCGTACAAGTACTTCTCCTATTAGGTTACCGTTTTAGACTTCTGAATGTATTTTTTATCACCGCAATGATATAAAGTCAATTCATTCCTTAAACTGTGCATATACAAGTTGGGAATGAGTGACAGCTTGGAATAAATCTGACAGCACTATTACAGAACATTTCCTAAGCTTTAGATAAGCTGCTAAATGTGGGACCTCCCAGCCCTTCTTTCTGATAGTTGTGTGGTTGCTTGTCTCTGAGATGTGAAAAGTCTTTTCCCTCCCCAAACCAACAAAAACCCATGAAAAATCTTTTTTGCTTCACAGCCTCCCACCACGAATCTCCTGTTCAATATTTCAGCTGGACTTTTGAGAAATACTGTCAATACTCCATTATCAGATTTTCTTTTCACTACCCAAAGCTCCTCTCGCCTCATCATTTTCACATGAGCAGGAACATTGCAGAGTGTGACATTGCACTGGAGGTGACATCAGGTTAAATCTGGAGGTGTGCTTTCCCACAATACTGCATGCTCCCGCCACACTCTGTGCTGAACTGCTGCCTCTACTGAACACAGCATTCCTCTCTTTCTTTCAGCTGTTTCAACAGGGAGCGGGCAAAGCTGCCCTCTGTAATAGAAGTTGTGTTTGTGTGTGTATGTGTGTGTCTCTTTGTGTTGGGGGGAGTTTAAATGTTTTTTCTCTAGATTTCTGCAAAACCGATGTGACACCTGTGTTATCTATTTTGGCTAAAGTAAGAAAGATGCAGAAAACAGATGGTAAAAACGTTACCTAAAATGCAGCCAGTGAGAGTACCTTAAGTGTAGGCAATATATGAAATTTCTCTAAAAGTATTTTTCATTGCCGGTTCACAGGTGTTACTTGTCACTTCCATCCAAGACACTATGAAGTCTCTGGCATTTTGGCATGTTTTCCTTTTATGAAACACATGTGATTCTACATGCTTGGATTTGCTCGATTCTGTTTCACACTGAGCAAGGAAACTCACCCTTTCACCATTGCAGCTGCTGTTTCATGCGCAGGCATCACTGATGGACAGGACAATGTAAAACAGTAATGTATTGTTACATATCAAGAATGTTTAATCCCTGTTAACGGAAACCCTGTTAGTAGTCGGATGTATTATTTGAAGAAAATTACTAGGTTTATACACTAAACAATGCAGTGTAATGACATGATTGTCTGGCACATGCTCCTGATTTTGAGACTGTATCTGTTTTCTAGCATAATAAGCTTGAGAAGTCAAAAACATGTCTTTATACTGTGCTCTAAAGCAGCTATTGTGGGGCTCTCCACCACCACTCAAAGCCACAGTCCCCACAGGCAGAACCGAACAGAGCACGACAGCATTAATATGCCAAATAACCACCCATAAAATGACCTGTTCTTCAAAGAGAAAAGATGTCAGGGTAAATTTGAAGTTGAAGATACATATGCCGATTCATTTATTAATAATTATGCACTTATAAACAGGAATATGGAATTATGAGAAGATTTACTGGCTTGTTTCCAATTATAAATACTGAAGGAATCACAAAGCTACAGAATAAAGTCTCACTGTATTTGATTCTCTAAGCATTATTTTTCTAAATCAGGTGCAAGTAGGGATATTACTTTTGATTACATTGATAACACAGTCATTTATACCCAACATTTTGAAGAAAAAAAAAAAAACAGGAAATCGATTTGTTTTGTTTAACCATTTACACCACAGCACACCTTGGGATTCCTGACACTTTCTAGGCTCCACATTTAGCCTGGAATGCTCCCCAGGCAGCTACCGTTTTGCAAGTCTGCCCATTTCTTTGAAATACATTCACACAGTTGATTAACGACTACAAATAAAAGAGAACATACTAAACACTCTAACTGCTTTTCAGAGGCTATGAAATATAACATAAAAACAATACAAACTAAGAAACACTGACGTAACTCAATGACAAAAGAGATCACTAATGGTTGAACGTGACTATGGGTTCATAAGGCAGCTGAACAGTTAGACAAATATTTGGAAACATTTAGCATTTGAACTTACTAATTGCTCATTATTGCTGTCTAGATGAGCAGAAATCCTGACAGATCTCCATATTTGATCAAAAGAAATTTGCGTTCTAATAACTCAAGCTTGGGTTAATATGCTGCTGATTGATATATCAATTTATGTGGCAAGAACTTTCCAACACAACCTGCTAAATGGGCTGCAATCATAGATGCTGTAACAGTAACACTCAGCATTTGTGCAACTAGGCTTCAGCTTGCACTACACCTGGTTTGAAGGGTAAAACTATGTAGTGAATTGAATTAACATTCTTTATCAGTGTCTCTATGTGTGTTGGGTAATGTTTAGATGTGATACCTGTGTTGTGCATTTTAGCTAAAGAAAGAAATATGCAGAAAGCAGGTGGTAAAAAGTTGCCTAAAATGCTACACTGCAACATATGAAATTCCTCTAAATGTATTGTTATTTCCAGTTTACAAATATGTTATTTGTCATCTTCCAGTCAATACACTATGAAGCCATTTTTGTGTATTCATTTGCATAGTCTCAAATCAACAATGCGCATACGTAAAAGTTTATCTACAGAGGCAGGCTTTATGCTCTGCAGCATACATATAGTAGTAAATATGGTAATATTACGGCATGCTTTTGTCATCAGCAGGAAAGGGGATAATAAAAGGTCAAGGTACATTTTCACATTCTTTAACTCATGGCAACATGATGCCCAAGCACCTGCATACAAACACACAAACCCACAAGAGTGCATAAAGAGTGCATAAAGAGTGCATGGCCTATTTGCTTCACCACCAATCTGACAGCAACAGAAATGCACACAGATTAAAGCTGTCACAAACTTTTGATGAACTGATGATGTTTTTAGCCCTGGAGTCTGTAGCTGGGAGTAAAGCTAA
This sequence comes from Hemigrammopetersius urotaenia, assembly GCA_037974485.1. Classification (NCBI taxonomy): domain Eukaryota; kingdom Metazoa; phylum Chordata; class Actinopteri; order Characiformes; family Alestidae; genus Hemigrammopetersius; species Hemigrammopetersius urotaenia. The sequence goes on from JBBPDC010000129.1 coordinate 23,954,131, forward strand.
ACCCTTTCCTCCTCATTATTCTGTAGATCTGTCTACATAATCCAGTTTTCCTACTCAGAGATTAGTTTCCAAGACACTTGACAATGTTTCATCCCAAGGTCAGTAAGAAATGTCAAAAATCAAACATCCATCATAGCATGGGTGGGATTTTATAACTGCGGGAAGATGGTAGTGGATGTCATGCACATTTGACAAGCCACTTGAAACAGAAAGATTACTGGACCATAAAAATGTCACATGTTGTTATGCTAAATCACGCAGGGCTCTGACCAAAATTCTTCCAAGATGGCATTAAGTGCGCTGCGTGCAGGACGCTTGTTTAAAAGATGGCTAAACACGAAACCAATGTGCACTAGACCGCAGAGTAGTTGCCATCCTCTGGGTCTAAGCCATTTTTTTCATTAGAAATAAAAGGTCATTTTAAAAATCACTCCTATAACAAGCTGGTCCACAGCTGTTTTTGTTTAATGTACACCTTTTGAACATATATCATTGGGTTCTTGGAATTAAGGCATTCGCCCTGTGATCAGAAAGTCCGGGTTTGATTCCCAAGACTATTAGGCACCACTGAGGTACCCTGAGCAAGGTACCGTTTCCCACACACTGCTCCCCGGGCGCTGGGTTCGTAGCTGCCCTTTGCTTCACTTGGTGAATGGGTTAAATGCAGAGGAAGTATTTCGTGCTGTTCACACTGTGTGCTGTGGTGTGTTCACGTATGACCAGATTTTCACTTTCACTTTCACTTAGTCAAATGTCAAATGCAGACATCATAAGACGAGACATAAGCAAAATACCCAGATATAAAGCTTTGTCAGGTGAAGTAGTAAGTAGCTTTGGTAATAGTAGATTATGAGGCTGGTTCAGTGTGCAGTGTATGAGGCAATATTCATATCTGGAATTCTTACCAACCTCATAATTCTGAGGATCCAGTCATTATATGGGAGGAAAAAAATGTATGGAGGACGAAACGAACCAACTGTTGTTTACCATGGGAGCGATGGCAGCGATTTTTGCCATGAACTTTTTTCAGGTTCCCATCCATGTGCTCATCATGGAGAAGGCTTGCTTTATAGTATGTCTGGAGTATTAACTGGAGTGGTGCTTCTTGTGTTAATCTCGCTGATGGAAAGGCTCAAACTGCCTTGACTGGAAGTCTGTTATCCTCACTTCATATGGAAGCGCTCGAAGCAGTGAGCAAACAATGCGAGGGTTTCTTACATAAGCTGCCTTCATCTCTGCCCACAGCTGCAGCCCCCACTGCCATCTGCAAAAAAGTGGAGGGGCATTCAATTAGAAAAAGGGAAAAGAACAAAAAAAAAAAGGGTAGTCAATTTTTCTCCCTTGACATCACAGTGTGTCCGGGCAGGTTTTAAAGGTTTTTAACAGATAGTGGCATTCTAAAAATTTTAAACATGGCCTTAAAAAGTAAAAAAGCCAGTTTGTATGTTTTTCTCTTTGTTTCTGACATATTTATGCCAAGTACAATAGAAGAGTTTTATGCAGGAGCTTAATTATTCTGTTATGTGACAAACACTACTGTAAGAATAAGTTGAAATAAAACGTGAAATTGGTTGGTCTGGGCAATATGATCATTATAAAAATGATATTGTCACTATTTAAAGAGGACAATCCAGCTGCATCATTCATTACAAACAAAGCATAATTATTTATGTTTAACTGTATTTAGTGCAGCTATTGGAAACAGAATAAAACTAATTTGTTCTTGTCGTTTTTGATAGTCATTGTACAGGTGCCACTCCTCTTTTTTGTCTGTTCAACTCATGAGAAATCAGAAAAAAATTAATATTGTGACAAATATTGTAAGTAAGAATTTCTGGAGGTTTTGGGATATATTTTTGACCAAATCTCTCATCCCTATCAGTAAGCCTTTCACAATTATTATATGACCACCAGAATGCATTATCTGAGTTGTCCACTGTTTCCCACTGTTTTTAGCGTTTACAATCACATCACAAACAGAATCTAAGCTGAGAGTGTACATGTTTAGAAGGCGGTTGTGAGTAATGTTTGTTTATTTGAGCTTAAGCTATGTTGTTTTTTGGGAGCTAAGAAATATCAACAGCTAAGAAACAACACGATATATTAGCCACTTTTGGCCAGTACTTTAATACTTGCATACAGTTAACCAGAAAAAAACAACTTAATTGATCATCTCAATTGTTTACTGTACATGGCAATTAAAATTTCATGATATGAATCAAATATTCTTTTAAATATAATATGTTACATCCAAACTGTTATTCCCAAAACCAAACTGAATGAAAGAATTTGTGGAAGTTTTTCAAAATATGAGTTGCTAAAGTCATGTCCGTGGGTGTCGAACACAGCACAAAGCCGATGGACACTGTGCTCTGGCCTTTGACCGTTTGAGGCCTGAGATTTTCTCCCCGTTATCAGCTTGTGGCTGTGTGTATTCATTCACAAACCTAAAATATTTGCCTGCATGCATAATTCTTATGTAACATGATGCAAATGGATGGTAAGAGCTGTAAGAGTATAAACACTTACAAGCAATATTTCAAATCCTTTCATAGCAGGAATTCTAAACAGTTTGTGTGTGGTGAGTGTAATAGACCAAAGGAGATAAGCATTACTTTAAAAAATGACCAGTCACCCAGCAAACCATGAGAAGTGACTATATGACCAATGTTGCAAACAAGCCTGTTAGTCACTGACGTCAATGTCAGCACGACTGCAGAAGGCAAGAATGTTCCCTTCACATGCTGCTTAGAGTTGGTGTATGTGTGTGTGTGTGTGTGTGTGTGTGTGTGTGTGTGTGTGTGTGTGTGTGTGTGTTGAGCATTCAGTGGTGACAGCCTGTTTGGTTTATGGCCAATGGCTTTGTGTTATTGCTGGACTCTTTCCATTCAGTTATGATGGACTGTGTTTTTACGGAGGAAGGCGAAGGTTCTGCAATGGTGGTGAGTCTGTTTTGGAGAGCAGAGATAAAGCAGAGATACTAATTTATTATTTTTTTTAAACACCAAGGTTACTATATCAGCACCAATTGTAAATACTTGTAGTTGTCTCTACAGTGATAACTGTACAGACTGGATTAGAAGTCTGTGCCTGGTGGGGAGTTTTGTTAACAGCCCCCAGAAAACATGAAACTCATTTACCACCAGTTTATTTATTTAGTTTATGCAAATCATGGCAAGTGATTAAAATGCCCACTTGTGAACGTAATCGAATTTTTAAACATGTTTGATGCGCAGTGGTGTACACGGTGGGGGTGGGAGGTCCCACCAGCACAACACTCCAGACCCACAGTAAGGCATTCTGTGCATGGTGCTAAAATCAGCGACAACAACAACATACACCAGAAACTTATTCGGACAGGAGTGGCTTTAATAAGGTTTGAGTAACAGCTTATACTGAAATGATACTGCTTTGTAGCTTACACTTTGATAGAATTTAATAACAAGGAGGTACTCGACTGCTCTAATGTAATTTAACTGAGCAATCTGTGCACAAAGACTGCCATCACAGATTTTCATCTCTCCCATTAAATCATTGTTATTATTATCATCACTGCCTCTCTTTTCATTTCAAGGATGTGTTTGCTTAGAGCTGCCCCCATCTTCTCTCTTATGTCCACATTTATGTCTCTTCTGTTAAACTCTCTCTGCCCCTTATCCTAATTACCACTTTCCTTCTGGTTATGGGACTGAAGCTGAAGTTACGGGTTGTTTGGTTGAAATGGGTGCCAGCTTTTCTTTGAAAATTAAACACATTATGAATGAGAAGGAAACTCAATTAAAATGATTAATAGCTTGTAACTCTGGTTGCTGTTTATGTGGAAAATCCTGAACTCCAACAAAAAGAGTCAATCCATTTGCTGGTATAGCTGGAACAGCCCACTCTTGATGAGATAAGTAGATGTGCAGTAGCCAAACAACCTAAAACGAAGTCATTTGTAATTTATTTAACCCATTTAATCCCAATGGCAACAATTGTGACCGTTTTTTTTCTTTTATTTTGGAAGCTCTAAAAGTGTTGTTTTGGCTTTGGGCAGCTAATGCAAGTTAAAAAAAATAAAAAGAGGTTGTCTCCCCTAAATTGTATCA
>JBBPDC010000129.1:23966813-23980781 GCA_037974485.1 Hemigrammopetersius urotaenia
ACACACACACACACACACACACACACACACACACACACACACACACACACACACACACACACACACACACTATTACTTCTATGGGTGTAAACAGTTCTTTAGGGAAAACTTGACAATACACTGAATGCACAGAAGTGGAATGTCTACAATGAAACAATAGCTTACATTCATATTTATATATTATATTTAATAGATTAAATCATTTTTAAAAGTACAGTTACTGTATCTGTTTTCTGGTTAAAATGCAGAAAATGAATCTTCCTTGTTTTATTATCAAGTATTTCTAATTCACCTTGTGATTGGACTGAGAGATCAGATGGTGTAAGAAGCGCAAGGCTGTTGGGAAAGAAAACAAGACTGTGAGGTGTGAGCATTAACTGCTGAGAGGTATTCCGTCTCCTTGCTGCTGGAAGAGACACAAGCATCTTAAATCAAACCACAGACTTACTTTTACATTTGAAAATAGCTTCACAATTTGGCGTATAATAACAGTTATGAATGGATTATAACCAATTCTAATGATCCACAGTCACAGCAGTTATATTAGACCTTCAACGCTTTATTACATTAGTAGTCTGCTACTATGCCACATCTCCATAGCACATATATATAATCACATGTGCCCACTCACACAATACACGTCATGCATCTCCCATAATCCTCAGTGCTGTGTTTGGTTTGCCCACACTGGAAGAAGCCGAAGTGTGTCACGTAACCCTTTTGGGCAAAGACCGCTCCTATGTCGCAACACGTTTGTGTCCACGTGCTGTGCGTATCACACGCATGGCAGCACTGATTTAATTGCTCAGTACACACAGCAAAATATAGTATACTGTATGTAAACCCACTACTCCTCTGGATGATGCTGTCTTTACATGTAACGTCAGAAGGCACAAGCTGCCGTGTTCTCATGCCTACAGTTTGATGGTTTTCAGTCCAGCCTTTACTGCAGCGGTGCTGATTTACTACTCAATGCAATGGTAAATAACAGTAATTCTGAATATGGCACCAGTGAAAGATTATGTTCCCTGTGGGAATTGTTTACTTCTTTTTTTCAATACTATTTTGTAACAAACTAATTGATTATGTCCACTGCATGACATAACAGTATTGATGTCATCTGTAGTCCAAAGTGGAACTAGCAAATTGACTATTATATACTGTCCCAAATAATGTACATGTGTTGATACTGGATACTGGTTAAAGTGGAAAGATTGTTTCAAAGTAATTTTGCATTTTTAATTCTAAAATTCTGGTATATCTATCTTTCAATTGTAAACCTGATTTTCATGCGCCCATTGCAGGTGCTCTTGATGATGGACAGGGGTCATCATGGGCACTCTGACCTGTCTGTGGTTCTGCTGTATTATTTGATATACTTTGTTTCTTGACACCTTTCAATAACAGGCAGCATTAACCTTTTCAGAAAATTGTGCTAGTTTGGAACTGGACCAGACAGGCTAGCCTCTACCCCTCATATGTATTAATGAGCTTTAAGTGCTCATGACCCTGTTGCTGGTTCACCAGTTGACCTTCTTTGGTCCACACTTGGTAGGCACTGCATACTGGAACCAGCCCACAACAGTTGCCTTGTTGTAGATGCTCTGACCCACTCACATCGACTTCAGTGACAGGTGTCATTGTAATGGGATTAACCACCTGACAATGGTTTTAATCCTGTATCTGATCTATATATTTATACATGTATAAATTCACACTGGCATGTCAATCTCAAGCTCGGGCCTTGTATAAAAATACATAAATATAGTACATAATCTACTGTCTACAATTCATTGTAATTAGTGTGGGGTTTTTTTTCATCACCTTCAATCAAGTGTAAACAATATAGAAACGAATATAAGTGACATGCTTGGTATGTGACATGCTTGAAAATGGTATCTGCCTTTACTCACATGTTTAAGGATTTGATAACTCCGTTACCTATTTGCTCTTCACAGGATGTGAATGGCAGTGAGCATTAGAGGCTGATAGAGTAATCCCATGTCATGTATTGTGGGCGCTCTAGATTGATTTCTGCAGCCAGAGGCTAAAGCTCAGACCTGCCTCCCTGTGCTCAGTCTGATGGAGACATTAACATGGATTAGTTGAGCAGGCACCTCCCAGCACTCACTGCCTCATCACTTCACCCTCACTGACAAGCATCTAACACACAGCCTTTGCTCTAGTAAAGAAAACTGATTTATGATTTATGTCAATCCAGAAAACTGGATTGCTCTTTATTTAGTTGTATGTCTTTAGTAGCTCTTAACAATCTTTTAACAATTACTTAATAACAGTCTCATTATGGATAACGGTATGTAGTTATATACTCTACTATATACTATTCATGCTATACAGTATGTAGCATGATACGTTCACTGACCTTTTAATAGTCAGTGAATGTGTTGTTGTGCCAACACTTAATCAAGTCTACTGACCTGGTAGATGCATATTTTAGTTTACAGTTGTGGTTTGTTGTTTCTCTGTTTGCCTGCATTACTTGTTAGCACCCACTTTACCAGGTTCATCAAAGATCAGGACCCCCGCAGAACCCCCACTGAGCAAGTATTTCGGTGGTGGATTATTTTCAGCATCATGTCAGTTAACTAATATATTGTTTCTGTCTGAGGGAACCTCCCAAAATGCACTTTACATAAAAAACATTTGACCTTCAAGTTCTTGAAATTAGATTTAAATAATTTCTTGGCCCATTTATCATAAATGTTTGTGTAAAAGGCATGACAAGAAGCTGAACAACATTACACTGATGATGTATCTGAGAATTAATAACTGCATCACTACATGGAACATGGCGTTTTGTAGAAGGTGAAATAACTAGCTTCCTTTGCATTCACAGTACAGTTGCTATGGATTTTTTCACTGTCTGTGTTACTAAAGACACACCACCTTGTAAAACTGTAGGACATTTTCGCGATGGCAGATAAAACAAAATGTGGGACATGTGTTAGTGATGGCTAAAGTACACTAAGGAGTATTTTATGTTGCAACAGACTCTCAGAGAGATGGTTATTGGGTGCCATGTTGAACAAATGTCAACTTGAAAGTCAAACACCACCAGTGCAAAAGAAACGGAAAAACAGAAAGTCAGCCAAGAGCTCTGACTGGCTGAAAAGAGCCTTTAGCTTGAATCATCTTATTTGGTCAAAGGTGGTCTTTTGGGGTGTAACATTGTGGCAGTGAACTAGATGTGTCAACACTTTTTATGGGGTAGTGCATATAGTACATATCATGTATTAATGATAGCCAATAGCAAGCATTTAGAACTTTGATATAAATCTGTAGTGAATTATTAATGGCCTGATAAATGGTTAATAAATAGGTCAGTTCAAAATTCTGTCCAGTTTTAGTCTTACATCAATATTTACTCCACCAGAAGTGTCTGAAGGCTGCTGCTCGTGGGTTAGATATATGAACTCAGATGGCCTCTAGGCCTTTTGTCAAGCCTCCTTAACAATATTTCTCAGTTTTTCTTCTCAAGCTACATATCACTGATTATAAAAAAACCTCTCAAATTCCAGAGGATGAAAAAAAATTATGAGTCTCTATGGATTAAGAGTGTCAGCTAAGCAGATAAATACTCTAATGCAAAGCGCTATGATCCCTGGGAGGTTCTTCAGGGAGGGACATCATGGGTCTCGCCGAGAAACGCGATAAACACATCCCATAATTCCTTTTTGCCAACCTTGAAATCTTCCCAAGGGCACGCTTACACACTTGCTATATCAAAAGGTGGAAAAAGATCTCTCCTGGCAGTTTGTGTCTTCGTGAAGGCTTTTAGCAACTGAGTGTCAACATGTCCCCATCCTGAAAAACGCTCTCCTCTTACTCAGCAAGGTTCATGGCAGCACACTAGTCTTAGTCCACTGGTTTGTAAGAGTTGGCTGTAAGCCAGTATAAGCAGAAAATTTCAGTTAAAGCTCTAAGAAATGTTTTTTTCATGAATATATAAATGTATGTGTGTATATACAGCCTCAGAAAAAAATATCTTTTATGGGTGCAAGTATTGAACTGAACAGCATTGCCTTAGTTTTCAAGAACTGCTGGCAATATTTCTCCTAATTTCCAAATAAAGTATTGTTCTTAATTTGAAAGAAAATTACAGTACATCAAATTGAGAGAAATTATGCAGTGTTTATCGAATTTGATTAATTCAAAGAAAACACATCTCTTGTTTACTCTCAAACAAAATGGCAATAATACTTACAGTTATCCAGTACTGGACATACTTCCAGTAGTGTTTTGCCAACTGGACACATTGCAAGAGGGGAGTGTTGATCACAGCAGTGGTTTTTATACTTTTCCTCTTTAAATAAGATTTGATTTAGGTGATCACTAATATCAGTACTCATAAAAAGTAAATTGCAATGGTCTCTTATATTTTTACCGGAGCTGTGTGTGTATATATCGAAGTCAAGTTGAGTATATAAATGGAAATTATGTGTGTGTGTGTGTGTCTGTGTGTGTGTGTGTGTGTGTGTCTGTGTGTGTGTGTGTGTGTGTGTGTATATATATATATATTTTTTTTTTTTTTTTTTTTTAAATATATTAATCATTAGTAAATGACTTATATAAATGGAAATTATGTACTCATTTTCACTTAGAAAAACGTCAAAATGTGTCATTTCATTGAGGATTCTGCTCAAACTTTTCATATACAATATATACAGTTGTACAGTGTATCATTTCTGTACACCAAGCGTGATGAAGTGTGAGATTGTTATAAGATTATTCAAATGATTTCTACACATTGTCTGCTTGTTGTGTCATTTTATCTAATGAAATTCTGTTAGCAAGCATTATTTCCTGACGTAAGCAAAATCTTGTAATGAGCAATGAGATTATAATCTGATAATGACAAATGTTAGATGTATTTGAGTAGTTTCGTACCTCCGTGACAAAAATGGAACCAGTGTAACATAACATGTATATGTGACCCACATGGGGTTTTTTTCTCATTAAAATACCTATTCTGTTGCGTTTTCAAGGTGAATTGTGCCATAGCATTGGATATGCCCCTTAAATCTGCTGTTAATCTGCTTTGCATCATTAAATGGACGTTACATTAATGCTGCAAACAGTCCTGAGGGAGTAAGTTGATGGGACGGAGAGCGGAACGTAGGCATTTCAATCTTAATATAGGCCTAGATTACACAGCTCATCTGCTGTCCGTGAGATGGAGGCGGTGGTGTGTGACAAGCCTGGCACATGAATTTGCAGCACATTCACTGTCTTTTCTTTTTTCATACCGTGGCTCAACCACCTACAAAAACGGAGGAAAAAAGTGAATGGAGGGGACTCCACAACTACAGCCCAATTCACACACCTCACACACACACACTTCACACAGTACACACGGCTGCACTTCACACAGCAAACGTGTTCTCCGCTGCACACTGGAGGTGGCAGTAGATGAGACCACAGACCAGAACGCTTGAGAAACGATAATGTTCAGATGGAGGTCTAAGGCCACCTAGTGGAAATGATTCAAGTTAACAATCGCAATCTAATTGTCAGCATGATTAATCCACTAATCAGCAATCCTCATTCTCCCATTCCAGACACATTTAGTAAACAACAAGTGCACTCAAATGACCACAGTGGCACTTTAAAAAAACATACAAGCCTCAAAATTGAAGCTTAAATAAACAAGTCAGTTGGCTGAAACTGTAATCAAATGGAAATCCGTCATTTTTTGCTGGTTTATGATGAATAAATGTAACCTTAAAGTATTTTTTTGTTATAATTTCTCTTTACAATATGGAATATAACCAGCTGTTCCCCAAAACGACATTCAAATTTCTAGGAACTTGAATGATTTATCACATAACAATTATTGGTCAAGTAAACTGCCTTGTGACTGAATCTCCACATTTGAAATATAGTGAATTATGGATTTAAATGTAGAATATTCTACAGTTCTGTTATTCATTCGGTTAATCATTTAACATTTCTTCTTTTACAAATACAGTTTCCTCCTTGTGTCCTCTTCAGTAATTAATACATGTAAAGTTTCACAGGGCTGCGCTGTTATCGAAAATGTTTCTATATAACACCAAAAAAGGTCTCTTTGACTCGTAACAATAGCAGAACACTTTTTGGTGTTTTAAAGTGTAAAGTGACCATTTTGTCATATGTGAACACACCACAGCACACAGTGTGAAGAGCACGAGATTCGTCCTCTGTATTCAACCCATTCACCAATTCAACCCATTCACTAACCCATTCACCCGGGGAGCAGTGTGTGGCGACGGTTCTTTGCTCAAGGGTCCGCAGAGGTGCTCAGCAGCCTTGGGATTCAAACCCATGACTTCCTGAATGCAGAGCAAACACCCTAACCACTAGGCTACAAGATGCTACAATAATGTAAAAAACAAGAGAAAAAAGCCACTGGCTTTGATCAGTTGAGTAGACATTGAGAAGAATGACTTAAGTGCATATTGTTGTTGTTATTCTTCTTATTATTATGATTATTATTATAATAAATGAAGTGCAAAAGAATAAGGTAGTTTATATATTTCCTGTGGAGGTATGTCCTCAAACCATGGCAGAAGTTACTGGGTGACTCCTTTGGATAAGGAGGGTTGTATTAGTTGTACATGAGCATATGAACACACTTTATCTTTCTCTGAAAGGCTAAAAATACATATTTATCCCTGATACATCTCTGTATGACCCCAATACTGAACACAGAGCTCGCCTCATTTGTTTTCAACAAATCGTTTCCAATGGGTTCTTTGGTAAAAGCAGTGAATCTATTCAGAACCATGGGCACCCAAAGAACCATTTGAAAGCATAAATTGTTTTTTTTTTTCTAAATCTTCCCTGTTTATCCTTTCCCTGTAAAATGTTAGCATACAGTAAACAGTGTTTTCTGAGTATGGCATTGAATTTGTTATACAGTGAAGTCTGTATTTATTGTTTGCCCTGAAAAAAATTCAGCTTATGCAGACATTTCGCAAGTGTGAATGTAGGAGGGTCCTGCACAGGTCATGTCCATCACACAGTTTTCATTCACTCAGAGGATGAAGACCAGGAGGCTAGAGAGTGAATCTTTGTGATTATACGAGCCAAAGGGGGTCTTGGGATAATCATTGATTATGCAACACAGAGAGGAAAATCCTATTCATACTCTGGCAGGTCAAAAGTCACCAGCAGGAGCGTAGAAAACATGATTGTTTCACACATAAATATCCATGACATGTTCAGAGTGCAGTGATTGGAGTGACACAGACGGTGTAATACTGTAGATATGACAGTATAAGCTTTAGGTACTGTGTTGTCATTTCGGTAAATCATACTGTTGCAAAATATATAGAATGCATTAGAATTACGCAATAATATCCTGTGGCATCTTCTCCCTGTAAAACGGATTCTAATGTAAATGCAGATGCATAAGGTTTGTGAATATCATTCTCCAGGCATGAAGAACTTCTCCTCGCAAGCTTTTTCAGCAATACAAATTTCACCCTATCCTAAATCTGGCTCGGATATTCTTCGTCAGCTTTAAAATGCAGCTACAACACAAATGTCAACAAGTGCTAAAAGTTTATAGCCAACCAATTACACACACTCTTGCCTTCTTATGTGTCTTCTCAAATAGACTTGCTTATGTATAGTGTACAACATGCATTATATAGAAGCCAATGCTGTAAACTACGTGTGGATTAACCGAGAAATTTGATAAGTGTAGTTAAAGTGGCCATTTCTCACATGTGAACACACCACAGCACAGCACAAACTGCATTTAACCCATTCAATGTGAAGCAGTGGGAGTCCAACAACTGTGCACAGAGTGCAGTGTGTGGGGATAGAATATTGCTCAAGGGTACCTCAGTGGTGTCATTGGCAGTCCTGGGATAGAAAACCACAACCTTCCAATCACAAGGCCCGATCCATAAACACCAGGCCCCCTGCTGCCCCCACCAACTGCTTTGTTTATCTCTGTTACATTATTGCATTCTGCAATGCTACATTCTAATATGTCCAGTTCAACAGGTGTGTGTCTTGCCTTTAGAGGTAGATCATAAAGACACACTTTCAGAGGTACTACTCAACGCTGCATCACCATTTTCTTTCCGTTTGGTAAAATTTTGTTACAGTGGAACCAGTCAAGGGGTGGACTATTAGGCTTATGTGGAAAGTCACTTCCTGAAATCGATGTGTCGGAGGCAGAAAAAGTGGACAAGCATAAGGATATAAGTGACTTAAACAAAAGCCAAACTGTGATGGTAATCTACTGTGTCAGAGCATCTCCTAAAAGACTGTAGTGTTCAGTACCTACCAAATGTGGCCCAAAGAAAGAAAGCCAGTAAACCAGTAACACGGTTATAGGCTCCTAAGGCTGATTGTTGCTCATGGGGAGAAAAAGGTCTGGTCCGATCCCACAGAAGAAGTGCTGTATCGCAAACTGCTGAAAAATGTAATGCTGCCTATGATAGAGAGGTCTCAGAACACACAAGGCAATATTCTGCTGGGTCCAGATATTCATGTGGATTCACAGACAGCACCTACCAAGTCCAATCTATTAAGGCCCCACCTCACAACTTAGAGGACACACAGGATTATCTTTACTACTACTATTACTTTTAAAAGCATATGTATCCAGTATTTTATTAAATGGTGGTAGTGGATTGGAGCAACATAATGTATTGTGATGGCGTCGTGTGGGTATGGAGGACGCAACTGCAGGAGAGAACTTTAGAACAAAACGAGTTTTAATGAACTTAGACACAGAAAGAGATCCAAGAGCTCCGAACAAAACAAGTCCTTCACAACACAGGTTCAAGTTCCAGACCACAGAAGTCTAGGCTCTAGATACTCATAGGCCCACTCGCAATAGTGGCCAGAAAGGTTAGTCTGCTTCTCGCAGACCCATTTTAGGTGAGAGCCTTCTCACTGACTTCGGCCTGTAGAGAGAGAGGGGAGTGGCAGACTATCACCGTCTATCGTGCATGCCTTGGGGAAGCCTTTGCCTAGCGGTTTTTCCCTCAGGACTCCAGTCCGTGTTCCAACTGCCACTTGAAGCGGCAGACGGGAGTTAGCCCGAGCGGGACAGGCGAGGCGTGAGTCCCTGTTTCTCTTCGTCCCACACGGGCAGTAATGAAACTCAAACAGACACAACTAGGATAGGAATGTGGTGACAGCACACCCTCTCTCCAGACCGGCTGACTTTAAAGCTGTGTCACGCAGAGAGGCCCGATACAAAAAGCCAATCACGAGACAGAGACCGTTACTCTAAACAAGGGAACATATATCCACAAATACAAGACCAGTGAGCTTCTGATCAGGTGCCTAGCAACCCAGCTGACTCGCATCTAGAACCTCAAGCTTCTACAACTGGGTTTCCCCAGCACCGAGCTCAGACACAACACACATGACATCACGCAGACGAGACAAGACATGGTTACCTTTAATACTCAAGAGTCGGGGGCCAGTGGGTGTGTGGTCGAGGTGGCCCAGACGTGACATTTGGCTGGGGTCATTGAGGAGAAATATTAAACCAAAACTTCAGGCCACTGGATAACAACTATTTTTTCCAAACCAAAACAATGTTACGTTTTAGCGCTTTAATAGGTTTGGGTTTTTTTTCAAATTTCCTATGGTGTGCAGAACTTAATGTTTGAGTCTGTAGCTTAAATGCTGGTACCCCCCCATCCCAGTTGAGCATGAACCTGTATGTAGCAGTACTGGGGGTCATGTCCACCCTCCTTCTGGCCGCTGAGGGCACTTAACATCCGTACTGACTAGTCACAGCCCTGAAGGATAGTGTCTTCTTTGTGTGCCAGAGTGAGAGATAAAAGAGAGGCAGGACAGGATGCATTACGCAACAGCATGGGAGAAAGCAGTGTTTTCTCCAGGCTCAGTGACCTGGGAGAGCAGGAATAAAGGAAAGATGGAGGGACAGAGAGAGACACTCACACTGCCATGGGCTTAATGGTACACTCAGAGCCGCAGTGATGGAGCCCAGACTCAAAAAGGCCTCCATGGCCAGCTCCAGGGCCAGCTGACATGTCAGCTGTCACAAATAGAAAAAAGAGACAGAAGACTGGGGATGAGGTACATAACAGCTTGCCAGACATATAAAATTCCTTACAGTGAAACATAAGGATGAAGTGAAAATCAGGGATCCTCAATTTGAAGGTCATATTTTCACCCATATGTAAAGGAGAGAAAACAGTATAAACACAATTTACCAAAGCATTATTATAACAGTTCATTGTCTATATCTGTGTGACTAGATTAGGTGTGAGGTTTTCAAAGGAAAATGCACCAAAGCCAAGAATTTCAAGGTCATTTCCTCTTCCATTAATAAAAACTAAAGACTGTATGAATGAAAACCAAAACACAATGATTCCATAGAAAGCTGTTTTTATCCCCATGAGCTACATTCATACTGTTTTTTTTTAATTAAAGATATACACTGAAAATGAAAGCAGCCAGCACACAAAATCCACCAAAAATTGCAACATTACAAGCTTTTCGTAGATGATTCATCAAAAAACTTCACTGACAAGGCTCAAGAGTGGTGTAACAGTTTAAACGTTGGTCCAACCATCTGGAGAATGAAAGTTCAATGACGATGTTACAGCCATTCATGAACAGGCAGCCACTGATTTTGTATTGGTAGGATCACTCATCACAGTGCAGGCCAGTGTGGACATCTGTTAGCTGACGTAAAAGAAATGGTGGCTGGTGTTCACATCCAAGTGCATTGTTCTGACCCATGATGAAATAATGAAGTGGCTTTACGTAACTCCAAGAAGGCATAACCAGCCAGTGCTGGTGTTATCGTGTGATTGGGGGAAAATTGGAATAATAAAACAAAAAAGAACCAAAATGACTCAATGGGTTTCATTCTAAAGGATTCTTTCTGGCACCTTTTTTGATCAGTATAAGTACAATAGGGAGGAGAAATTGAAAGGAGAAGCACCAGGGGTCTACTAGCGGTTGTCCCACTTGGATTTGTCCTCACGAGCTGTTTGCATATGCTGGGTAGGATTACACTGATCCAACTTAATGCCTTAGACCATGCAATCATTCATAACTACAGCGGGGACTGTGGTGGGCTGGCCTAGGCCAAACCTACAGCCCCCAGTCCCCCACTACCATCTGTCACCACTGCCACGCCGGCCGGATTAACTTCGAGGAAGATGCCAAGAGTGGGAGTGTGTTGGTGGGTGGGTCAGTGAGTGGGCATTTAGAGGGAGACATACATTCCCTGGTGGTATCTTTACAATGGAAATGTCAGACCAATGCTTGGCCTCTTTTTAACTCATTGTTCTGTGTGCAGTTTTCACTTTAGGTTGCTAAGACATTATGTGCAACATCTTACGTGCAATAGTGTTACCATGTGTCGAATCATGGGCAGTTTATTTTTAATGGGTGCTAAATAATTTAATTAAGTGTAATATTTCATTGTTATCATGTGAAACAGTCTTGCCGTGTCTAATATCACTGCTTGTGTCAAAACTGTTTAACCAATTCTGATCTTTTTTATTTGCAATAACATAATCCTAACCAACATTTTTAGTATATGTAACTGTAAGTTACTTATATATAGTATTACTGCCCCAGCATTTGTAAACAGAATTTTGCAGAATGTTTATTGGCTTTATTTAGACCTTATATTTTATATTTTACCTGTTTCTGTGTCTCTGTGTGTCTGTGCAGTCATAATATAAGCAATTTCCTCTAGAATCAGTAAAGTCTGATTGTGAAAACCCTGTGTAATCATAGGCTAAGAGAAGATGTCTGTCACATCACTGTGGCTTACTGAAAGTGTGCCGAATTGTAAGGCTCAGAAGGATAATGGGTCTTTTAATTACAGTTAGTACCACATCAGGGATATTTCCCACAGTGATGAGTTCAGGCAAAGTTCTGAAGTGATGGTTCACACAAAAATATAATTTTTACATAAGCTACCATGACTTGTTAGCTACACTAGCTACACAGCTCAAGTTGAAAGCTGAAGGAGTAAACATCAGGACACAGTCACAGTCAGGTCTTGGCTGATGGACACTTCTATTTATTTTACACATGCTTCCAAAACAGATGCTGAGCAAATCAAAAATAATTCACAGTAAACGTGTGCCCAGATTTCTGATCCTTTAAGGATGTTTTCACATATAGTCCTCTGTATGTGAAAGGAACTGAACTCAGAACTCTAGAAGTGGTCCAATAGAAAGTGGACCAACAGAAAGGGAACTCAGTTCTTTTTGTGTTCACACTGTGAGTTCATTTGAAAGGGCACTTGGTTCTCTTTCTGCTTCACTTCAGCTCAGATGGGTTCTCAGTTCTTTTTCTGTTCACACTTTAAGTTCCTTATCCAACCTGCTGCCGCTGTTTCTTCACATTGAAACGGACCATGTGTGAAAACACCCTAAGACAATTATTGAGCTCCAGTGATAAATGCCTGTATTTTAAATCAGTTGTATTGTTTTTTCAGCATTAGATTGACGGGCTGTTATAGAATAGATCAGTCAGTGATAAATCATTTCATTGTCTTATTGTTACTATATGCATTTGCCTTACCATGTGAAATATCACTTCTTATGTCAATACAACTCATCTACAGTGAGGAACATAAGTGTTTGAACACCCTGCAATTTTGCAAGTTCTCCCACTTAGAAATCATGGAGGGGTCTGAAATTCACATTGTAGGTGCATTCCCACTGTGAGAGATTGTATTGCACTGCTGTACATAAATATTTGAACACCTGGCAATCAGCAAGAATTCTGGCTCTCAAAGACTTGTTACTCTGCCTTTAAGAAGTCCACCTCTACTCCACTTAGTAGCACCTGTCTGAGCTCTTTAAAGACACCTGTCAATCCCACAGTCAGTCAGACAACAACTACTACCATGGGCAAGACCAAAGAGCTGTCCAAAGACACCAGAGACAAAATTGTGGACCTCCACAAGGCTGGAAAGGGCTACAGGGCAAATGTCAAGCAGCTTGGTGAAAACAGATCAACTGTCAGTCTCCCCCAGACTAGGGCTCCATAAGATCTCACCCCGTGGGGTATCACTGATGATAAGAAAGGTGAGGAATCAGCCCAGAACTACATGGGAGGAGCTGGTCAATGACATGAAGAGAGCTGGGACCACAGTTTCAAAGGTCACTGTCAGTAGAACACTACGCCGTCATGGTTTCTAATCACAGAAGGTTCTCCTGCTCATCACATGTCCAGATGATCCAGAGGAGGCATGGGAGGAAGTCATGTGGTCAGATGAGACAAAAATAGAACTTTTTGGTCTAAACTTCACCCGCCATGTTTGGAGGAAAAAGGAGGAGGGGATGCATCCAAAGAACACAATCCCTACTGTGAAGCATGGAGGTGGATACATCACGCTTTGGGGGTGTTTCTGCGAAGGGGACAGGACAACTGCACTGTATTAAGGAGAGGATGAATGGGGCCATGTATTGTGAGATTTTGAGCAACAACCTCCTTCCCCTCAGTCACAGCACTGAAGAGGGTCGTGTCTGGGTCTTCCAACATGACAATGACCCAAAGCACACAGCCAGGAGAGCCAAGGAGTGGTTCCGTAAGAAGCATATCAAGGTTCTGGAGTGGCCTAGCCAGTCTCCAGACTTAAATCCAATTGAAAATCTTTGGAGGAGCTGAAACTCCAAGTTACTCAGTGCCAGCCCCAGAACCTGACAGATCTAGAGGAGATCTGTATGGAGGAGTCGGCCAAAATCCCTGTTGCAGTGCAAACTTGATCAAGAACTACAGGAAACGTTTGACCTCTCTAATTGCAAAGAAAGGCTTCTGTACAAAATATTAACACTGATTTTCTCAGGTGTTCAAATACTTCAAATGTGCAGCAGTGCAATACAAATAAATTCTTTATGTGATCTCTCAATGTGATTTTGTCACGGCTGATGGCCGTGTGAGGCCACTGTTTTTGTTTTCCGTTTTCCCTGCCCTGTTCCGTTCGGTTTCTGG
>JBBPDC010000129.1:24007029-24019294 GCA_037974485.1 Hemigrammopetersius urotaenia
CAGGGAGAGACTGTCCCCTGTAGGTAGGGAATGGAAGTCGCTTTGGGTAAAAGCGTCTGATAAATGCTGTAAATGTAATTAATTAATAATTCAAAGGAATAATCACATAAACACTTAAAGGACAGGCAAATTCATTCAGGTAAAAAAAAATGTATCGGTATCAGCGATACTGGCTCTGTATTTACTTGGTATCGGATCGATACCAAATTTTGTGGTATGGCACACCACTAATGGCCATGAAAGGGCAGCTTTTTTTTACTGCAGAAAAGCTGGACGGTGATTGGATAAATGCACCAAAATCGTCACTTCCAGGGAATCACTACAGAGATTTAAAAAAAAACTCAGGAAAAAATAACAGGTCTTTTCAGCTGACAATGAAAATGTACTATTGTCCATGCCTCTTGATGAAACCTCACAATTTAAATACACAATTTAATGAGCTTCCCCTGTTTCAAAAATATATATATATATATATATATATATAAAACCCGGGGCAGTTGGTAGCCTAGTGGTTAGGACATGCGCCCTGCGACCTTGATTCCCAAGACCGCTAGGCAACTCTGAGGTGCCCTGAGCAAGGTACCGTCCCCACACACTGCTCCCCGGGCGCTGTGTTCGTAGCTGCCCCCTGCTTCACTTGGTGAATGGGTTCAATGCAGAGGTTGAATTTCGTGCTGTTCACACTGTGTGCTGTGGTGTGTTCACGTATGACAAATGGTCACTTTCACTTATTGCCAAACCTCACCAGATGGCGACAGTGCTCCTTCCATGTAAAAGCACTAATTCTGTAGTTTAAATACAGTATATTAGTATGACTCGTGATACAAATACCCTGTTTTTAAAAAAGTGGTTATTTATTAATACTCGTATTGGCATTTTCTAGCATTACTGGCTTGTCTCCTGCTCTATGTCTGGACGGTCACTTGCATTGAAAATAAGTTAAACTGGGAGGTATTCAGCGCATACACGACGCACTTCTTCCAATTCCGTTTTAGTGACTGTAAATTCGTTTTTGAATTAGTTGAACTACATAGGCAAAAGTATTAGGACACACCTCTTGATCACTGAATTCAGGAGTTTCCGTCACACCCATTGCCACAGGTGAAAGCATACCAAGACATTTTGGACAGCACCACATGCTTCCAATGTGTGGATACAGTTCCTGGAAAAACCTTTTCTATTCCGTGATGATAGTGCTCCAGTGCATAAAGCAAGCTCCATAAAGACATGGATGAATTCTGTGAGGAAGAACGTTACTGACCCGCTCAGAGCCCTGACCTCAATCCCATCCCGTGCAAGCCAGACCTTTCTATCCAACATCAGTGCCTGAGTTCGTTAATACTGTGAATAAATGGACACAATTTCTGACTGAAACTCTCCAAAAGTTTGTGGAAAGCCTTCCAAGAAAAGTGGAAGCTGTTACAGCTGTAAAGTGGGGACCAACACTATATTAAAGTCTATGTATTGCACTGTCATTAAAGTCAATGTTGGTGTAATGGTCATTGCGTTCCAATACTTTTGGCTATCCGTGCCAATGTTTTTTTCTCACAGTGAGGCCATTGCCCTCTGGTGGCGAACTGTTGCAGCACAGGCTAACAGAGATTAGCCGAAATCCGCTAGCGCAGCGACCTTGCTAACCCTCTGATAAAGAAAGGAGCTGAGCATCAAAACATAGAAGGATTAGGAGTTTCTCATTCATTATCATAGACTGGACAGCCTTTGTTGACTTCGGAGAGAGAGTTATTTGTTTATCTTTAGAGCTCGTTTTCTTACTTGGCTGGCTAATTAGCTAAGGTGACTGTAAAGGGGCAGTCCGGGTGTCGGAGGCAAAACAATGCGATTTTTTAAAACGGCGAAATATATATATATGTATTCTTTAAAGTCGATAACATTTAAAACGCCTGTAATTGCGACTAGTGTCAGTAGTTCGGTTTGTTAAACACGACGAAAACAGATTTTTTGGACGGAATCCGATTCAAACAGCCGGTTAGCTAGCTAGCTAAATGTTTCGAGAAATTGAAGAAATTCGTACCGGGCGAGTTGAGGAGAAGCATTGATGATTTTTGGAGATATTGCTGTGATGTTATTTTAGTTTGCAATTATGACGAAAAGAATGTGAGCATAGTCTAGCAAAACTGCAAAGAAAGTGATGTACGTTGTTTGGAAGGGTAAAAATGGTCTGCTAGCTACCAGAGACCACTGTAAATGAACAGAGGACTTATCTCTAGTGTTGAGGCAGGGGAGTGGTGGGCTCTAGCTCTTAAACTGATGATGGAGAATCATTCTAAAGACATTTGAACGCTTTTCAGGACTTTTTCTGACTCCTTGCTTCTCTGAAGATACGACCTGACCTGAAATTGAGTGTTTTTGGAGGTGTTTTAGTGAGTTCAGACGTGGCACCAAATTGACACGTTTTATTGTTCCTGTTGAAGGCCACAATCATGGCGATGGGGAATATGAAATAGTTCCTTGTGTGGCTCAATCTTTCTTCCTTTTGCCGTGTTTTGGGAAGCATTTGTACATGGGACATCAAGAGCTCGGACTTGGAAAGTATAGCGTGTCCCATGTACTTTTAAATGGCTGAGATTTGCAGTGCTGTGAAGTAAAGACCATTCGACTTTAGCCCATCATGTCTGTTTACGCTGAATTTGTCTCTCCTCCGGAGTGTCCTGTTTTCGAGCCCAGCTGGGAGGATTTTTCTGATCCATTGGGCTTCATAGCCAAGATAAGGCCCATCGCGGAGAAAACGGGCATCTGCAAAATCAGACCACCTCAGGTAAACTCTCAGCTCTTTTTCTTTGATGTGCAGGTTTGTATATCCGTGTTATAAACTCAAGAGCCTTGGGCATGCTGTCTTGTTACTTTATGACACTGCATTCAAATACATAGACTTTAACATGGAGCTGGTCCCCCCTTTGCATAGGTAACGTCTTCTACTCTTGGAAGGCTTTCTACGAAATTTTGGGGCGTTTCTGTGGGAATTTGTGTAGATAATTTATATGGTCAGGCACTAACGTTGGACGGAAAGGCCTGGCTCACAATCTCTTATTTCAGCTCATTCAAATGGTGTTGGATGGGGTTGAGGTCATGGCTTTTGGTGTGGAAGAACGTTACATTATAAGCATTACAGAATATACTGACCATCAGACTCTTTTCTGAAATATACAACACAGTTTAATGGATGTTTTAACTGTTACTGTTTTGAAATCCTCAGAAGGCATCATCATAAGTATTCAGAAGTTTTGAGATTTAGTTTCATATCCAATTTGTGAAGAACTGCAAAACGTTTGTATTAGCGTTGTGCAGAATGTTTGATACTACTTCTCAAGAACAGTGAGATTTGATTTAGGAGGAGATGTTGAGCAGTTGTCGATAAACTTTTGGACAAGTTAGTTTTGTAATTAATCTTTAAAAAAAATGTTTCTTTCACCATTCATTCCAAAGGACTGGCAGCCTCCTTTTGCTTGTGATGTGCGCAACTTCCGCTTTACACCTCGAGTCCAGAGGCTCAATGAACTGGAGGTACGTTTAATGTCTGTCTCGGTTTATCAGCTTTTTTTTCCAGTGTTCTGCACATGCTGTTCTGTGTGAGTGTCTCGCGTTTTAACATAATTGCTTTCTGTTGTTTAGTGTCCAAAAAGTGTTATTTTGCATGGTAAAAGGTTTTTCTGTGGCGTATTGAAAACCAGAATGTTTAGAATGCTTCCTCATTTCCCAGCTCTGAAGATAAAAACTGTCTGGTGCAAATTTAATAAAATAAAGTACAATGTGGACCAATTATTAACTTATTTGCATGCCAAAGTCTTCATGGCTTAAAATATTCCGTCACTTAAGTTTTGGCAGGCAGTATTTTTCTTTGGTTTAATTACGATTTAATTATTCTTCATAAAAATAAACAATGGTTTCGGCAGTTTGCTTAAACATTGATGGCTGCCGAGTAGCCTACAGGGTGCAAGCTGTTTCCCAACACTTGTTTAAGATACCAAACTTCATAGTAGGGAGAAAATAATTCCCCAGCATTTAGTGCCACATTAGCCTCAAAGTTTGTTACCGTCCCAAAACAAAGATGAGGTCTGCTAAATGGTGAATGGGATGGGCTTCTTGTTGCCTGGCCTATCCAATAATAGTAATATTAATAATAATAGGCTAGTAGTAGTATGTTTAACATTTTCAAAAAAGATTTGGAATAGAGTGTATTTATGATTGGAAGTCAGCGGTGTGTCATGAAGGGTCTCATTCACTAATAGTAGCTAAAAAGGGTTGGAAAGTAGTGGAAAAAAACCCATTGCTTCAACAGATAAAGAAGTCAATACGCCGGAGCTCAAAATTCAGGACAGTGGCTCCGGTGTCGCTTATGCGCTGTTAAAAATAAATAAATAACAGCAGTTTTGGAGTCCGTTTTCTTGCTGTTTACAGAGGAATGAAATGGGAAGCTGCTCTAAATTTCCTGTATTTTGGGTCTGGATCTCGGGCCTAAGTGATTTGCATCACTTGTGCACGTCAATTTGCTTTCAGTTTTGCCAGAATGGACACGCTTCTGTTAATGGTAGCCACAGAAATGTTGGACATCGACAAGATGGTAAAGAATAAAGGGATTTAAAAAAAAAAAAAAAAATAGAAATTGTGTCTATCATTAAAGTTTATTTCAGGAGAGCTATCACCACTGTGCTTATTACTAGTGAGTGAGATGAGATTTCCAGTGTTTTTGCTCTTTAATCGGTCTTCAGCTCTGTGTTTTTCTTTCTGTTTTTCACTTTTTCTTTCAGGCCCTCACCAGAATCAGACTTAACTTCCTGGATCAAATTGCAAAGTTTTGGGAGCTCCAGGGTTCCAAATTACGTTTTCCACACATAGAGAGGAAGATACTGGACTTGTACCTTCTCAGCAAGGCAAGATTTTCACTTCGAGCCCTATCATCTCTTATGTGTTCTTTTTTTAAATTTAGTTTTAGAAGCTAAGGGTGTGTTCAGGCTTGACAGGTTTGGTTAGATAATTGAGAAAAAAAAATAGAAACCCTGGTGCAACTGCTCCTTTAGTGGAATTCATTATAGTAAGTGAGTGTACTTTGTGTATCTGCTTCGGCACTTACATAAGACAAATATCTGACATGTGCATTTGTTTATCATTTCTTCATGAGTCACTAATTATAAAACAGGTTTTAAAACGAGGCTGAGGCCCATTCAAGGCTGACATAATGTATTAGAATATGTACTAAAGCCATGTTTTCATGTTCTAAAAGCAGAAAGCCTCTCAGACAAGCTTTTCTGAGTCTTTTCTCAGTTTTTCAAGCACAATGATTGACTGCTTGTTTTTTGTCATATTAGATTTAGTACAGTGCAGTGTGAGAAACATGGAATGCAGTTGTGCCATTGCAAATGGTTTGGTCCAGGTTATCAGATATCCTAAAATACACAGTGGAGCTTATTATGTATTTAAAAAAGTGATATGAAGTTTTTGCAGTTGGCTCTGTCCTGAATAAGTTATCATCCTTTTTTAGGTTGTGTCTGCAGAAGGGGGTTTTGAAACGGTCTGTAAGGAGAAGCGTTGGTCTAAGGTAGCCAGTCGCATGGGTTTCCCATCTGGGAGGGGCATAGGTTCCCTACTGCGCTCCCACTACCAGAGGGTCCTCTACCCTTATGAACTTTTCCAATCAGGAGCTTCACTTTCTGTGAGTAAGACTAACCTTTTACCTGTTTCACACACCTTTAGGTATTACTGCAAATACTTATGAAATGATTTAGGTCTTTGTGGAAATGAATGTTAAAGTGTAATAGCTGGAAAAGTTATGGCACATCATTAATTCTTAATTATAATTATAAAATTTAGAGTATTTTTTCCTTATTTCCCAGCCCTGAAAATATGAGCTGACTTTGGTGTTTGGGAGTAATTTGTAATGAAATGTGTCTGTATGTAAAGGTTAAAAATAAGTCCAGTTCTACACATTATTGCTACAAACATAAAAACAGAAGATGCACTTTGTGTCATTATAAAACACGTGAGCACATTTTATACATCCAATAACAATCACGGTGAAGGTGACATGACTAAAGACAGCAATATTAAATAACGCTTTAATGGAAAAAGTTAGAGTCCTAGCAATGATCTTAGAACTAAAGAAGGTTTGCCAAGAGGAATTGACCGAACCACAGTCCTGAACAGAAATAGTTGCTTCCTAACAGATTTTTCTTACTATAACTTTTCAGTGGTGTATTTGCCTGCATCAGCTTTGCACCAAAGTTTCCATGTAATTAATTTGTGTTGTCTCAATAATACTTTGTAAAATCAAATCTGTGTCTCAAAGACATCTTTAGATTTAGGAATATGTCCTTTTTGTTATAAAACCAAAAGAGATGCGTGTGAACCTGTAGTGGATTAATGCAGTGGAAGTGCAATTAATATCCAAAACAAAAGTGGTTGTAAGCTTGTTTCCCCTCACTGTAAATGCTTTATATAGTAATAGTCTGTTTCTATCCCAAGTAAAAAAAAACCCATATTTTACTTTGCATCACTGGGCTTTTTGTGAGGGTAATACACACTATATGGCCACAGGTGTGTGCCCCCGCTAATTACTGAGTGCAAATGTTCAAGCCACACCCATTGCTAACAGGTGTAACTTCATATTAATGCTCATGGTTTTGGAATCGAATGTCACACATTATCACTCTTGTGCTTCAGGGAATTCACCGTCTGTACCAGGAGGGGGATGATACTGAGGAGGTAGATGAAGGAATAGATGGTGGCTGTGAGGAAGAAGACGACGATGAAGAAGAGAAACTGAGGGTGAAGGAAGGCATAGAACGGGACTGTCTTGGTGACAGGCCCCAAAACAAGGACCACTCTCTTCCAGAGAGGCGTTCACGACGCCTCAAGACAGAGGCTAGTTTTCAGAGAGTCTGGTGTTGCAGTCCCATTGCATATTATGACATTTAGTGTGCTATACCTTTCTCAATAATGTGTTCTGCAGTTTTTAATTATCTTCATTATAAATCTTCATATATAATAAGGACTTTTTCGTATTATACATTAAGAGTTGACTCCATAGGAAGCTAATTACCTTGCAATAATGGTTTGAATTAAAAACTTTGACATTCCAGAAATCATAAGAGAGAAAGCTGTACTTAAAGTTCACAATGTTACACTACAATCATTTTGTTTATAGGCTTTGTTGTGTCACTGATTATTGATTGTGTCTTCCTTTCATTCTCTTGTGGCAATATAACCTCTTTGTACTCTCTGAGTTCACTACACTGTACCACCATTCCTTTTCTCTTCCTAGATTTCTAGACAACCCTGTTAGGGGGAGCATGTTTGTCATTCCAGCGTAATACTGTAGTTTGTCTTATGTTTTTGAAAACCACCAGGATGTTGAGCTTTATATTTTATTACATTTGTCTCCCTTCAGAGAGAGAACAAAGAGCCCAAAAGTCTGCAGATCTTTAGTAGCAGTCCTAAGGTGGTTGGTCTGGAACTTGTCCCAGCCGGTAAGACTCTTACATTCTTTCTCCGACATGCTGTTTGTTGAACATATTTGGACCAGGTGCAGTGAAGAATACAAGGTTTTTTTTGTTTTTTTTATTTGACTCTTTGTAAGAGTTTTACATCTGGGCTTTTCTAATATAGATGATGGGTTCATTAAGAAGCAGAGACACCTCAAGGCTCAGGCATTTGCAATTAAGATGCGTCCCCGCAAAGAGACGCTGGAGGTCAATTTTGTAAGTATTGTTTTTTTTCCTTTGCTTTTCTTTTATGTATCTTAGGGTTTTCCCCAATCCATTCCACATTTATAATTCATGTTATTTTCTTAGATCGACCTGTACATGTGTATGGCGTGTGGACGAGGTAATGAGGAGGATCGCCTCCTGTTGTGTGATGGCTGTGATGATAGCTACCACACATTCTGCTTGATCCCACCCCTGCAAGATGTCCCCAAAGGTGACTGGCGTTGTCCGAAATGTGTGGCAGAGGTATGGAATGCTTACATTAGTTTAATTTCCTCATTTGTCCTGATTGTCTGCACCCTCATGGAACGTTTCTAGTTCATCATTGTCATTAATGGAAACGTGTTCTTGGAGTTTCATGCTGAATTCTGATTGAGTGGTGTGCATATGGTCCTTCTTTTTTCTTCAGGAATGCAGTAAACCCAGAGAGGCATTTGGTTTTGAGCAGGCAGTACGTGAATATACTCTTCAGAGCTTTGGAGAGATGGCCGATCACTTTAAATCGGACTACTTCAACATGCCTGTTCATGTAAGAAAGCTGTGTAGTCTGCCATTGACTGCTGTAATGAGGATGTCATTTAAGGAAAATGTTTTCTACTGCTATGAATAATTTAATTGCTTTTGCATGGTACTTTAGTGCTATTAGTGCTATTAATAGTAGACCTTGTTATATTTTAAGTTATTTTCTGTTTATTCTTAAAAAGCTTGAAATCTTAGGCGGTAGCCCTTAAAAACACTTGAAAAAATAGTCTACAAGTAACATTAAGTCTGAGCTTCACACTGTGAACTCTTAACTTCAGATGGTTCCCACGGAGCTGGTGGAGAAGGAGTTCTGGAGACTAGTGAGCAGTATAGAGGAGGATGTGATAGTGGAGTATGGGGCAGATATCAGCTCCAAAGACGTGGGCAGCGGATTTCCAGTCCGAGATGGAAAAAGGAGGCTTATCGGAGATGAGGAGGTAGTGTGTCTTGGTGATCAGGTGGCTGGGAGTTGATATAGTTGTTGTTCGTGCAACAATGCACTGTAGACTAGACCATTACTACTTTTTGTGCATTATGAGAGGTAGTGGTGTCTCTGAAAATATAATGATTTGTCTTAGTGAACAGTGCTGTCTCCCCCAGGACTATGCTAACTCAGGCTGGAATCTGAACAACATGCCGGTGTTGGAACAGTCTGTGCTCACTCACATCAATGCAGACATCTCGGGCATGAAAGTGCCTTGGCTGTATGTGGGCATGTGCTTCTCCTCCTTCTGCTGGCACATTGAGGACCACTGGAGCTACTCGATCAATTATCTGCATTGGTAAGCTGATTCACTGTGTGTGTCTTAGGCCTGTGATTAGGCCTGCTTTTGAACCTGGACCAGTTTCAGTAGTAACATTTTTTAGAAAGTGCAGGTAGAGATGACATTGTAGTCTGTTTGAAAGTGGCAGTTCACTTCTTATCATACAATACGAATTATAACATTTACATTAAGCATGATATGTGACTGTTAGTATACAGGTTTATAAAGGTTTGTATAAAATATTTGTAGTAGGCTGTTTTTGAAAGTTTAGGATGTATTCCAGATTTGATTTGTGTTATGTTGATTGGGAAGGACCATTGATGGTGTGGATAAAGTGTTCATTTCCATTCCTAGGGGGGAACCTAAGACCTGGTATGGGGTTCCAGCTCATGCAGCAGAGCAGCTGGAGGCAGTGATGAAGAAACTTGCTCCTGAGCTGTTTGACTCGCAACCAGACCTGCTGCACCAGCTTGTCACAATCATGAACCCCAATGTTCTTATGGAACATGGTGTTCCGGTGGGTTCACTCTGTGTGCTTTGCGATTTGTGCAGAACTGAAATTGCCCGTGTGTCATGATCTCAAAGATTAGGGCTTCAGTTTTAGTATTAATGCCAAGTCATTTACTAGTGTCTGTTTCATCACACAGGTTTATAGGACCAATCAGTGCGCTGGGGAGTTTGTGGTGACCTTCCCAAGAGCTTATCACAGCGGCTTCAACCAGGGTTACAACTTTGCGGAAGCTGTCAACTTCTGTACTGCAGACTGGGTAAGCCCGAGCCCTCAGCAGCTTTCAGTCGTGTCCTCTGAAAGTTTCTTAGATATTTCTATTATATGCACCCAGAGATCATCACTGTGACTATCAAAAGTGCCACAAAATCTTTAGCAAAATGTTGATTTCCAGATACGAAGTATACCAAGCTGCACAATGCACAGTGTGTTCTGTTTTTAATTTCTGTTCTGGAACAAAATTTGTGTTTAAATCTAGTTGCAAATTTTTGGTTACTGTTTTTTCAGCTTGATCATAAATTCATTCTTTATGTGGATTAATGTGATTGTGCGCCCTGTGTAGCTGCCCATGGGTCGCCAGTGTGTGGCACATTACCGGCGGCTGCAGCGTCATTGCGTGTTTTCCCATGAGGAGCTGTTGTGCAAGATGGCAGCAGACCCAGAAAGCTTGGACGTGGAGCTAGCTGCGGCTGTGTTCAAGGAACTAGGAGAGATGATGGACGAGGAGAGCCGGCTCAGACAGGTCGTCCATGATATGGTAAGACACTGGGCATCGGCACCAGCAGTGTACTTTTTTTTTTTTTTTCTCTCCCCAGATCTTCTGCCCAATGAAGATGTCTCCAGCTTCACTCACTAGCTAGAATTTCTTCATTCAAAACGTGTAATGCACTTGAAGAGTTTTGTTTGCCATTTTTGTTGGGTCTCCCAATTACAAGTCCATTGCTTAGATCGTTGTACCAGTCTGGAGTCCACAATTTTTGAGATAGGAAATGTGTAAAAAGGATTTGTCTGTTAAATTAATATGCCAAAAAACATGTAGCAGCTTGGACTGAGATGATCCATCCATAGACTAAAGCATTCACTGTAAAAACAAGGTGATTGACCATATCCTCAAGACAAAATATCTTGGATAGCAAAGAAAAGATCTAAAGCCCCTATTCACATCTCTTCAATAAACTCCACTGTATTTCAAATTCTTTTCCTACAGGGGGTGCAGTCTTCAGAGCAGGAGGTTTTTGAACTTATGCCAGATGATGAGCGGCAGTGTTACAAATGCAAAACCACCTGTTTCCTGTCTGCTCTGACCTGCTCCTGCAGCCCTGAGCGCCTGGTGTGTCTGTACCACACAGCTGACCTTTGTGACTGTCCTCTCACGAAAAAGTGCCTCAGGTCAGCAGACAGTCTGTCACATACACAAGAACTTTTTAGAATTCATCTCAATTTAAATGCTTAAGGAATTTACTTTTTTTAAGTTTGACATTTAAGTGTGTATTTTGCACCTGTCAATATGTGCAGTGTTGTAACTATTTTTTACTTTCTACTTAAATGTTTATCTTTTCCCAAATCCACAAAAATGTATTCAGCATAAATTATCACACTGCCTCAAAAACACAGAAAGGTAAAGAGGCCCGTTTTGATGTATGTCCTATATAACCATTCCTACAGGTGTGTATTTTTGCCTGGTACCAATATCCAGATTCTAAAGTGATAATAGCTTTATTCATGTGTGTGCGTCTTTCTCAATATTGTGTAAATCTAATTTAATCTTACACATAGAACTGTACTGTACTGCATGTTGTTATAGACATTTTCTAAAACAACATACAGTACAGTAATCCCCCGTTATTCGCGGGGATTACGTTACACGAGCACCCGCGTATAATAAAAAACGGCGTTGTTGTGTTTTGGTCAAAAAGAAAATGCCTTAAAAGGCCTATTTTTATAGTGTAAACCCTAAATATGCCCCCAAATGTGCTCCCAGAACAATTTCATTTAAAACTCCGTTTAATACATTAGCCTTAAAGAAAATAGGGAGAGAAGGAGAGAGAGAGACACAGACATGATCCATGCGCTCCGGAAAAGTCACGAGCGCCAGAGGTTTCCGACAGCCATGCACGGGGAGCCAGAAGAACTAAAATAAGTTAAAAAAAAAAACAAAACATGCTGCCACGGAAAAAGCGGAGAATATTTGCAGGTTCAGCATTGTTTTGAATATTTATGCGTAAAACGGGGGTTTACTGTAGATCATCATGGAACCTAAAAGTAAACGATTTTTGTTTCACTAGTTTGTAGTGCTCAGCAAGAATCTGTGTTGCTAAATTGTGCCGAATTACTGTCATATATTTCTCTACTTTGAGAGAGAATGCCAGTTAAATTGCATATTTTTGATCATGGTTGTGCTCTGGGACCATTGTCTGTTTCATTTAGCTGTTGTTTAAAATTATATTTCACCCACACCTAGTGGCTATAAACAAATCTATTCATTGCTTGATCACTGTGTTTGGGTGTGTATGTTACAGGTATAGATATGACCAGGAGGAATTTCCTGCCATGTTGTTTGGTGTAAAGTCACGTGCCCAGTCTTACGACACCTGGGCTAAGAGAGTCTCTGAGGCACTGGCAGCCGATCACAAGAACAAGAAAGGTACATTGATATCTATCTCACTCGCACTCACACTTTCTTTCTCTCTCTCTCTCTCTCTCTCTCTCTCTCTCTCTCTCTCTCTCTCTCTCTCTCTCTCTCTCTCTCTCTC
>JBBPDC010000129.1:24023594-24044912 GCA_037974485.1 Hemigrammopetersius urotaenia
TGTAAAGCTGCTTTGTGACAATGACCATTGTTAAAAGCGCTATATAAATAAAATTGAATTGAATTGAATTGAATTAGCAGATATTTTAATATTTGTTAACAATTTACCTGTTCTCCTCATTGTCCTGTCTTTATTAATCTTGTAATTTTTAAATCCCTGTAACTTTAATATGACACCTCCCACAGGAAGTTTCCTTTTGGTCTTCTTTTGTGTCTTTTTGTCATATGATCTCAAGGAGTTTCTTCTTTGGCTTGTTGCCGCACTGCTTAGTCAATAAGGGTCTGGAATCCCTATCTGTAAATTTGCTTTGTGACAAAAAAATTTAATTCATAACAGGACATCAAATATTGAAATACTTCATCTTTTCTCCAGGACAGTGACTGTCCTGCCTTATGAGCACAATGTATACTATGTGGCTTTAATATAGGGTTTGCTGTGGTTCTCCAAACTGTACTAAAAATAACAATTGCTGTTATATTCATTTTATTTTCAGGGACACATTCAGACATTCCAGCAGGCAGGCTTTAGCAGAGCCACCTCACCACGACCCTCGCTGGACTATGATGATGAGGAGACTGACTCGGACGAGGACATCCGCGAAACTTACGGTTATGACATGAAGGTATCTTTATGCAAACATCAGATAAAATATACAGTTTAGGGACACAAACAAGGCAAATGAGTCGAGGAAAAAACTGTGCATAGCAGTTCAGTGTTTTCTAAATGTGTAATTGTATCTGATTTTTATCTGACGTTTCCATCAATAAAGTCAATAAACCTATGACCACAAAGTATTCGCTAAGAGTGTCTTTCTAACCTGACATTGCTTCTATTGATGGAACGCTTTTGTTTTGTATTGTTTCTTTTATACATCATCCAGCAGTATCTGATTTAAAACAGTATAATAGAATGTTTTGATGTGTTTGTTGTATTCCTTGGAAAATGTACTGAATATAGATTCTGTCTGCATAAATATAAAGTTAAACTCTCTCTGTTTCCAGGACTCTGGTGAGGTAAAGCCCTATTTGTTCTGTGATGAGGAGATACCTGTGAAATCAGAAGAGGTTGTTAGTCACATGTGGCCAGCCACACCTTCTTTCTGTGCAGAGCACGCCTATTCTTCTGCCTCCAAGTCTTGTCCTCAGAGTGAGTAATAGACATAAACAAGTTATGCAGCATGAGCATGGAAAAATGCAAATTGGGTTTCTGTACCTCATGCACATGCAAAACTTGTAAGGATTATGTAGAAAATGGCAGATTATTGTACATTGTACAAGTAATTCGATATTCAACATGATTTAAGTTTGAGCAACTTTATCTTTAAATGAATTACTGACTTAGTCATGTTGTTTAGATAATTTATTTAAGAATGTAGGGACAGAGACTTTAACAAAGGTTGAAATAATATGTATCAAAAGAAAAACACTTAACTGTCAGGGTCAGATATACGCGTGAGGGAAGGCAAAACAAATTGTTTGATGCAGCAGTGACATGCTCACATTATTATTTCTATTTTGATTTTTGGAGTAAAATGTTTAGTGTTTCACGGTACCCTTAAAACCCAGCAGCTTGTGGGGGTACTCTTGCCAGGGGGTCCTGTCGCAGCCTTAAATTTTCAGTGCTCATTTTAAATGTATTGTGGACACACAGTGCTGTTTGTTTGCATCAAGGCACATTTGTATAGATCTTCTGTTTTGCCCTAAAAAAAAATATTGTCCCAACACCAATCAGCCACAACATGAAAACCACTGACATGTGAAGTGAATATTTTTGTCACAGGTTCATATGCATACAAAGTTCACTGATGCTTGTGAGATGCAAAGTCTAGCCTGTCTGATCCAGTCCCAAAGGAGAGTTACTGTAACACAAATAGATAATGAAGTTAATGTTACAGATTACACAATGCAGGATAATGTGCCCTGACACACTCCACAACATTGTTTAGGAATGGTTTGAGGATCATGAGAGAGTTCAAGGTGTTGACATGGCCTTCAAGTTCCCCAGATTTCAGTTTGATTGAGCATCTGAAGGATCCATGGGAAACCCACCTTGCAATTTACAGGACTTAAAAGATTTGCTGCTTATGTCTTTGGGCCAACTAATGGCTCTATGTCTGTCTGTCCTGCATTTACACGTGTAAAAGCATGCAGAGCCTGTCTAGAAAGAAGGCTATAAATCATACCTCTCAGTGCTTGCTTAGCTGGTTTCATTACCATGGATATGGTTGCATAAGGAACATCATGGGCAGAAAATCCTAAAAATCCAAAGTTTTAGGCATGTTACTCCTAAAAGGAAGAGCGCTTGCACAGCACAATTAATCTGAACTCCAGTCGTGATGCCAAGGTCAGGTCAGTTTAGTGGAACAGTAAACATCTTCCATCCTATTGTTTTTACCCAGACCCAACCACCCCACGCAAGCAGCCCAGGAAGACACCCCTAGTACCCCGCAGTCTGGAACCGCCAGTGCTGGAATTATCTCCGACAGCCAAGGCCCAGCTAGAGGAGCTCATGATGGAGGGGGATTTGTTAGAGGTCTCTTTGGATGAAACTCAGCACATTTGGAGGATTCTGCAGGCCACACATCCCCCGTCAGAAGAGCGCTTCCTGCAGGTCATGGAGGTAAGCGTGTGTTCACGTTTTGTGCAATGATAAAGGGAGAGCACAAAGAATGTTTTGGGGTAAACATATTCAGAATTGTTAGCTTGTGAGTTTGTGTGTGTCCTCTCTCTTAGTTCACATCGCACCTTACATTTTATCACTGGACTCGCATAGCTTACTCAGTTGTTGTCATTTGCTGTTTGTGATAGACATTTAAAAATGGGGCCGCTCCCAATTCTTCCCAGTTTCTTTGCACCGAGATAT
Organism: Hemigrammopetersius urotaenia; assembly: GCA_037974485.1. Lineage (NCBI taxonomy): Eukaryota > Metazoa > Chordata > Actinopteri > Characiformes > Alestidae > Hemigrammopetersius > Hemigrammopetersius urotaenia. The sequence goes on from JBBPDC010000129.1 coordinate 24,026,457, forward strand.
CCCATATTTGAAGGCATGAAACACACCAGGACATTTGTAGTTTCATTTCATTTCTCCCTCCTTCTCTCGCCCACCCCTTTATTTCTCTTCCTTCCTCTCCCTCTTTCTCTCCCTCCTTCAGTCAGAAGAGGGTCTGCTGGAGAAGCCTATGAAGCTGAAAGTGAAGGATGTAGAGAAGAAGAGGAAGAGGAAACTGGAGAGAGCCGAGCAACAGTTGTTACTGGCTGCCACTGGCGTAGAGGGCCGACCCAAATGCAAAGATACGAAAAGGATTCTGGAAGTGGGGGGTAAGCCCAAGAAAAAGAAGCTCAAACTCAACCCAGACCGATCTCGTGAACTCAAGCAGCTCGCTAAGCGCCTTGCCAAGGAAGAGAAAGAGAGGAAGAGGAAAGAGAAAGCTGCAGCCAAGGCTGAATTTTCCAAAGACGGTCTTGAGAGGAAAAAGGAAAAGAAGATCCTGGACATTCCCTCCAAGTATGACTGGTCAGGTGCAGAGGACTCCAACGATGAAAATGCTGTTTGTGCCGCAAAGAACTGCCAGAGGCCATGCAAGGACAAGGTTAGTAAGACAGTTTTTACTTTCCCCAGTCACTGGCTCACTAACACAGTAAAAGAAGGCTAGGAATGAAGCATCATATAATTCAACTTCTTTGCCCCTAATATAGCGATGGGCGTTCCCTGCTGATGAACCTAAGCTTATGAAAGTAAGTGATTAAGTAAATAAAATAAGTAAGCGCATACACATTGGGTCTTTATATTTACAGGAATATGTGGGTAAGTTTCAAGGTTCTCAAGTGAAAAAAAAAAAACCACTAACATTCATTTTGCATAATATAAAACAGAAGCTAGGTAAGATCATTTCCTACCACCTTTTTTTCCCCTCTTCCTTTGCCTGCCTTTTTGTCAATTTGTTCTTAGGTGATCATAACTCGGTGAAGTTAAAAGTAATTCAGAAACTTGTCTCTAGTAACTGGCAGTGAAATGTGGTGTGTTGCAACTTAATGAGGTGTTGCAACATAGTAAATAACTGAAACGTGGCATGTTGCAACAATACAAAAGTTAATATTAAACAAGCTCCTCATGAAATCTTGCCATTTGTGTACAGTAGTGCAAGATGTAGTTAAGAACCAATAATATGAGGTATTCTCTCTGTCTCTCCCTCAGGTGGACTGGGTTCAGTGTGATGGAGGATGTGATGAGTGGTTCCATCAGGTGTGTGTAGGTGTATCATGTGAGATGGCTGAGAATGAAGACTACATCTGCTCTGCATGCTCCCGTAAGGCTGCAGGCCTCAGTGTGGGAGGAATGGGTGTAGAGACAGTGGTGATGACATCACCGATCTGCAGCACCCAGACACTCTCCCCCATTCCCCAGGCAGAGCCCCAGGAGGGCAGCTAACCCACAGATCCACCTGACTCTTTACACTCTACAAACAGCACCATTGTATTTCTGCACTGCCTCCACAACCTCAGCCAATCAAAATACAGTTTCATGCTCCCTTTTTGATCTGATCAGTTGGCGGAACAATGAGTGGACCGTGATGTTGCAGAATTTCAGGTTTTATAAAGATTATAAAGGACAAAGGACAATGCATGATGAAAAAATAACTGGTTCATTGCAAGCCCAGATGCATTCATGTGAGGATTCTATGCATGGGTTAGCACTTGGCTTTGAATGTTTGCAGGTTTTAACTGGAGAAATCCAGTAGTGGACAGAGAGTACACTGGAAATATTCCCCTTCCCACCATTAGGTTATAATCATTGTCTTAATCAGAATAAACCAGTTTAAAGTGTGCAATCCCAACTGCACCACCCCCGAATAAACATACACACAGACTGTTTGACCATAGAGCATTTTTTAAACCTATGACCACCATGTTTCCATAAGTACTCTCACACTGGTGAGTTTGTCATGATTGGACCAGACTGTGTTTACACATGTTTTTTGACCAGCCTACATAAATTTTCTTTCTTTTCTGTTCACAACTGTATAAGCCAGTCCATACCTATCATGTAATACGAAGACACCAGTATCAAATAAGGCACTACTGATCTGCTTCAGGTTTTCCTTCATTAACAGCCTGTAGAAGGACTACTAACCTGCTCATCATTGGTTGATCCACCTGATGCATAAACAAGTTACCACTCAATATGTAGAACTAGTCTGAAATTGTTCTATGTAGGTAATATATTTATGATGTAAATAGATTTTATGCAATCCATGAGTCAGTGTGGCTGTTTTTTGTTGCTCACCTTTATTAAAACTATTCTTAGTGAAACAGTGCTAGAGTTCTGTTTTATTTGTTCATTAAATAAAAATAACATAACCACCTGCCTAATAATGTCTACGTCCCCTGTAGGCTGCCAAAAAAGCAAAAGGTGTGAAGATTAACATTAATTTATTAATCCTTTGCTCTATTCCATGTTGAGACTGTGGTTTGCTTCCCTTGAGACAAAGTGCCCTTCTGCTCTGGAAATTCATTGCTTCCTTTGCAGATCTCTGAATTCATCAGAGAACTCTATTCCCATCACATTTGGTGTAAAATGAACTGAAAATCTTAACTTGGCTAATGGCACATGTGGTTTTTGCAATCTGCGATTCTTTCTGATGGGATCGGGGATCGAGGAGAAGATCCAGGAATAAGGCCAATGGAGCAACAAGCTGTAGTTCGTGCTCTTTGTAGCTGGTTCCATTGTTGGCTCGGGCAACATGTGGCGATTGCCATACTTATGCTACAAGAATGAAGCAGGTGAGTGTCACCTTAAAGAGGCTTACTGCAAAATAGATACGAGTTTGGGAACTGGCCGACTCATAAAGAACATGCCCCAGCTGGGAATCAAACCCAGGACCTTCTTGCTACCAACTATGCCATCTGATTCAGCTATCCACCATCTGCAGAAATGATCTTTGCACATGCAAGACAATGACTTGAAAATGTAAAGATTGTCTTAAATTTGCTTTACAATTAGTTGTATTTCACTCATTCAATTCCTGATGTTCCTGTTTGCCTGTGGGATTCCTGTATTTGTCTTGGAGACGACTTTAGGCCAAAACAATACCGAGGGAGGCATCACTTGTTGGTGAAAAGTTAGCCCTCTCCTTCAAGGTGACGTGTTTGTTTTTAAGAAAATACTTGTACTCAGCTGTAAGGACATTTTTCTGTTTTAAGCAGCAAGATAACATGTCTTTATATCTGTAACATTGTCCTTGAATATGTAACACTGGGCCATCTTTTACCACTCGTTCTCATGGGACCCGCCATAGTCCTCATGCCGAAACTCTTGGAGTCTAGGTGTTAAGGTTGATTGAAGTTACTTTAAGAGTTACTTCATATAATACAAATTCACAGATGTGCATGTGTTTCATGGTGGGTAATTTTGTGAAGGGAGTGGTTTGGCAAAGACACCTGTGTGGAGTTGCAGAGGAGGAATAATTCTGCCAATGCCACAGTGCCTGCAAATGCTACCTCTCCTGTCATTGAATTTTGGGAATACGATCTGGTGCCATTACATCATCTGTTACCCACTCCGCATTATTTGTCAGCTCCCAGTGATTCCTAAAGACACTTAATGCTTTCTCTATTAGACACAACTAATTACTTGTACCACCTTGCAGATGTACAGTTATTGATAGTTTATCCAATGCTGCACAGTTTGTGTCAGTCTTTATTTCACTGGACAGTTAATGGACTTTGCTCAGTCTAGCAGCACTGCTGTGTGTGGTCCACTCTGTGACTTACACACACACACACAGACATTCCACAGCCATGCCAGTGTCACTACTGTGCTAAAAATAGCCACCCAAATAATACCTGCCCACTGATCAACAGGAAAAAAAACAGATAAACTACAGTCTGTAACTGTAAATTACAAAGTGAAGCTGTCAAAAGTGTACCTACTAAAGTATGTCATCAGTGATTAGACTATTCTGGTTTTATACCAGATTTTAGAAAATATTCATCTGGCTTTAAAAGCAAATAGACTCTTTTTTCCTTCACATCACATGGTATTTGGAACCCTAAAATTGCAATCACACATACTTTCACTTTGTCTTGGTAAAATATAAGTCATTTTTAAATCAAACAACGTCTAATTGATCCATTTTAACAGGAGAAGGATGATGCAGATCTCCCCAGGTATTGAGCACATGGACTCTCTTAACTGGGAACTGGTCTTGTGTTTGCTTCTTGCCAGGATCATGTGCTACTTCTGTATTCGGAAAGGAGGGAAATCTACAGGAAAGGTTTGTGTGATGTATTCGTATTTGAACTATTTGATCTGTGTAAATACTTAAATCCACTGTAGGGTTGCATTATGGACAAAATAACATTTTATAATTATATTTCTCCAAATGACAGTTGTGATATTCCTTACAATTTGTTCAGTGGCACGTTGCAGCCTCCTGACAAAATAACAATAATAAAACACATTTACATTTAAATGGCGCTCTTATCCAAAGTGACGTACATCAGTGCTCAAGTAGTCCACATCTGTAACCTGTAAAGCTATACTTAAACCACAGGTCATAACTAGTAAAATAAAACAAAAAAGATTAGATACGATTAGATAAGATAAGATAAGATAACCCTTAGAAATTTGTATTGTTACAGCAGCAAAGTGGACAGAACAAATGAAGGAAATAGAAGCTACATAATCTATAAAAATACATAAAAATAAAAATAAAAAAGGATAATTAACATACAATACTCACTGCAGCCCTATTATTATGTTGCTATCAAGTTGAGCTGGTGCAACAAGAGTCTTCATTATCTGTGTGCTGTAAACTATGTGCCCACTATAGTTCACAGGATGCATTGAGCCCTTCTGGGCTCCTTTTGGTGTTTTGTATTGATGCTCCGAGTCTTTCTTGGTTCACTTGCTGAAATTCTTTCCAAAATGATTCTTTTCAAATTCGTAATGATGTGTAATATATAATAAACAAGTTCAGTACATTTAATACCTGTGAGGAAGCAATGCAAAATTTCTATGAGATGTGCCTCAAATCGATATAGACCAGGGGTCACCAACCTTTTAGAAACAGAGCTACTGAGAGGTACTCAGCACCAAGTTTGATACACTAGAGTTTACCTAAACTTATCTAAATTCACATATAATAAAAATAATCATGTTTCAAAATTCTTTTTTTTTTCAGATAGTCATTTTCAAATCTACATAAATGTAAATGTGATTAAAGATCAATAGCAACAGGATTAAATTAAATGTTAGACGCTGCTCACTGGTGAGTGGAGCTATTTTTAGAACAGGTCCGCGGGCTGCTCATGTGGTCCTTGGGGATGACGTTGGTGACCCCTGATATAGACCATTTACCGCTGCCCTTAGAGCCAAATGGGGTCAAGACACCGTAGTGAGAAAGGGAGGCTACTGAGAGACATCCGGAGAAACATGACACTGCCAGCAATCTCATAGGAACAAAAGGACAGTCCCTCAGGAGACACTATGATGCCACAAAACCCTGTATCTCAGTTTGTTTTTTTTACAAAATTTGCAAACACAAGCAAATGTCAGAATTTCATATTAAACAGATCAGTACCATTTTACATTGACTTAAAAAAACATTGTTTTCCCTTAAATAGAACTTTGTTTCCTTACATAGAAATAGAAGGTTTTCCTTCACTTGTAAAGTCACTTGTAAAGAGTACTTATTGTCAGATGTACTTTATCCGCTTCCATGATGCAAATATTTGATGTAGTGCATTTGACACAATAAAAATGTGACTGTTAAACCTGCTTACTTAAAACCGAATGCTCAACAGTTTAGAGCATTGTTTGCTTTTCAGCCAATACAGTGTAGAGATTTCAGGTATCTAGTTAGAAAAAGAAGTCCTGTAATTATCGTTTTACACCATTGCTTTTTTTTTTTTTACCAGGTGTAGATGGATGCAGGGACCCAAATGTTCTTCTCTGTCTAGGGAGTCTAACAGCCTCATGAAGCTACAACAAGTACACCATCAACTATTTTTGGTGCAATTTATAGTCCTGCCCCACTTGTATTGTTTTTGTCACTATGCTCTAGAACGCATTGGGAAATGAAAAGTTGAATCTGCTTTGAGTTCTTTTACATCCATATTGGATTTTTTAATAGAGTTTGTGACTGATTAGACTCGTATCTTGATGCATTTCTGACCCTGGTCTGGCCTTCACTGCGCACCCCGAGCTGTTTTGATGATGAAAAATAGATGAAAAACTGACTATAATCAGCAGAGACAGTTCTGATTTTTAAAACTCCTATGAATATCTGTTATATAACCAAAGAGAAAACAGACTAGATCCCTTAGTTCCAGTAAAGGGTAATATTTAACTACAGCATTTTAGACCACTATATGCTTTCTGTTTTGTGAAATTGCAGAAAGTCCGTTCTTCTCTTCCACCCCAATCACCTACATGGTGAGTCTTACTGCATTACGTGTTCTCTTTAATGAGCCAAAATGTTGTATAACTATAACACATCAGTGACAAAAAAAATCCTGATATTGCATAATATTCCCAAATTATTATATACAATTCCCAAATTGTAATATACATTTGTCAATAAACTTCTGGAGATCCACTAAGTAATCTTATTGGAAAACAAACAACCAAACTTTCCGAAATTCATAAAAGTATTAATCCTTAGTCAAACTTATCCTTGTTCTAGCTCTTATCAGCATGTACAGGGCACATTTGCCTTTTCTCTTATCAAATACATACCTCCGTTGCTAGGTGCTTGCTGTGGTGTAGGAGGTGGTTGCTAGGGAGTTTCCAGATGATTTCCATGGTATAAAATGTGGTTGCTATGGTGTAGGAGGTGGTTGCTATGTAGGTTCCAGGTAGCTGCTAGGGTGTAGGACTTGTTGCCTGGGGAGTTCCTATGTGGTTGCAAAGGTATACAAGATGGTTGCTCAGGTGAAGGAAGCGGTTGCTATGGAGATTTTGGGCGGCAGGACCATCTCAAAATTTCTTCAGGAATTTTGCATTTTTATTTGAATGAATAGTCAACAGGTGTGGTTCCCATGGAGTAAAAACTGAATTGGAGATTCCTCTGGGGGAAAAGGGGACATAAGGTGAGACAAAAGATACATTTAAGTTGGAAGACAAAGCTTGTGATTTTTATAATTAGAAACCTATACCTAAAAATTAGCTACCTATACCTTAAAACTATTTGCCTACACATGTTCCTGTGTATGTGTGTGTGTGTGTGTACACAATATTCACGTTCACGCCTCCCTACTCTCACTATAGTGCAAGCAGCGGATTGGATGAATGCTTATGCCTGTTATGAAGAAGGCCAGCAGTTGATTGGTTAAGTTCTTCACGAGTCCGTCACGTTTAAAGCATCTTATTGGTTGAACACTACTGTCCGTCCTGCAGAATCCAAGCCTCTGATTGGTTCATGTTCAGCCTGACGTAAATCTCGCCCCCCCCCACTTCTACTCTCCCACAATGCAGCGGGCGATGCCCAAGGAAAGATGGCGGAGGGAGGAGCGGCGGATCTAGAGACTCAGAGAGGAGAGATCGCAGCGCTACTCAAAACGCAGCTCCGGAAAGGGGATACGTGGTGAGATTTTACAGCTGTTCTTCCTGACACTTAAACCCGCCGCCAGTCGTTCCTGTTGGGGCTGTTCGGACCGAGCTAGAGCGATGAGAAGCCGTGTTGACAGCTAGCCGCCGTTAGCCATTAGCTGGCCAGCAGACAGCGATAACGGGTTTTCACATAAATACCATGCAGTACAGGTTTCAGGCTCTGGGCATCAACGGAGTCTGATATAAACTCACAGCTGGGAGTCAAAACGCTCACATTTCTTCGCCAGAGTCTGTTGTGTAGCTGGCAAACGCTACGGTTTCCATTCAGGGCGGAGACGAGAAGAGCACCTGTCATTTAGCTCTCCTCTCCAACTGAGTAGAGCCAGCTCCAACATGATAGAGCAAGTTCAGCCCCAGCCCCAGTCCTGCAGAGCACACACTCCACAGAGTCCAGTTTTTCCTGCTCTATCACGCAATTCTGCCCGATAGGCTCTTCATCCTTACCTAATGGTGTGATTCTGCTTCTCAAATCTGTACTTTCTTCCTGGAGGTGGGAAACGGCCAAAGACTACACACCACAGACCTTAGACAGTGAATGAGATATTTTTATGTCAGTTGAACATATTGTTGAGTCTGGGTGAAAAGCACCTACAGTCTTTAATAGTGTTTCATGGACTTGGGAAAGGCTCATAAGTGTTGGGTAAATGCTGCTTCAGCATTGAAATGCCTAGGTCTATCTAGGCTTAAGCTTAATGTGTGTCATCTTAGACCTCAGGTCTTTTCAAATTGAAAGCAACAACTGTCTTTAAATTCTATGGTCCCTGGTGTGGGCAGGGACAAGACAGGAAAAAAGGAATTTGACAGAGGGTATTCCACTTGGAGACTTGAAATGTTTATACAATTTTCTTCAACAATGAGAACTATGTGGTAATGTTGATGTTCATGCTGCTGTTTTCTTATTTGTAAATTCAAATAATCAAATGTAATCATCTCTGTGTTACTTCATAGGTACTTAATAGACAGTCACTGGTTCAAACAGTGGAAGAAATATGTGGGCTTTGACAGCTGGGACAAGTACCAGATGGGTGACCAGAATGTCTATCCTGGACCGGTGGATAACTCAGGTCTCCTTAAAGGTTAGCAGCTGCTTAAATGCTGTGGTAGTTTAGCGCTGTAAGCGCTGTGGCTGCATTACCTAGATTAAAGAAAGCATTTCTGCAAGGTAACAGCTAAAATCTGATCACAGCTGAGAAAACAATGAAAATATAATCTAAGATTTAAAAAAAAGTTATCTTAACATTCTTTGTATACTCTAAAAACAACATTGTGCAGTAAAATGTTAGATCTTATCCATGCAGCTGACCATTGCTTGTCTTTGTGTGTTTTTAGATGGTGATGTCCTTGCCATTAAGGAGCATCTTATCGATGAGTTGGACTACATCCTTGTGCCTACTGAGGGCTGGAATAAGTTAGTGAGCTGGTATGGGCTGACTGAGAGCCAGGAACCCATCGCCCGGAAGGTATGTAGCAGCTAGATGGTGCATAAAAATGTCTTATATGATGAAGGAGCAAAAACCTATGTCCCTATGAACCTATGAAGATGTAATATTGTTGAGCTGTGGCTTTAATGTGTTTTTCACGGTGAAGCGGTGTTTTAAGTTGAATTTCTAAATGATTTTTTATGGTTGGATTTCATCTGTACAGTGCAAATGTCTTTACGAGAAACAGAGCTAAAATAAAATTGTAATGCTTTGATTTATGGGGACTTCTTTTAAGTATTTTTCTTGATATAACAGTGTATGACAAATTTCTGCTTGATTGTGAATCAGTGAATAATTGAATAAACGAACTTTTTTGATTAATTATTGAGAAATCCAGTTTTTGCTCAAGTACTAATAGTGGATGTTTTAAAGCACTCGACAGTTCTTTATCATATTTCTAAGGGTTGACACTACCATGATCGATCAGGCCATCCTCACTTCCGCTACCATGGGCAGCCATGCTGCTTGTTCAAATTTACCCAGTCATGGCATCATGGCTGCTTCTGAAGTTTCTCTTTACCCCGTCGATCCTCCCATTTTTGCCATGTATGTCTCAGGGAGTATCAAGTGGCCGGTGTGTTTCTATTTTCAGAGGGGCTCTGGATGACTGAAACGGTACATGGAGCGATCCGCTAGGCACAACATGCAAGAGGTTCTTCTATTTTCTCACTTTTGGGGCTTCTGATTCTGAATGGAAGTCGATTGGAATATAGAGTGTTTTTGAGTCTTCGTGCAGCCTAGAGTCTCACTCTAGGTGCCTGATTTTGGGTGTCCTTGTTTTGAAAGAAGAGGAATGCCGGTTGAGGTCAGAGAGAAGGGGAGGAAGAGAGTGAGAGAGGAAGAGAGCGAGCGTATTGGAGGCACGACTGGAGTAGAATAGTTGTGCTCAGTGTGCAAAATATTGCTTTATACCCTTTGTCTTTGTTGAAGTCACAGTCTGAACCAAGAGTTTGAGGTAGTTTATCTTTTTGGTGTGTTGGGTCGCCAGTGGAGGGGCTTGTGTGAAATAAATAGGATGGGTTCGTTCAGCTGTCTCTGTGCTTGGTTGCTAAATTAAGAGTCACTCTGACTTGCTTGTTGCAACACAGTTACTGCCATTATGGAATACAGAGTCCCTGTTTCTTGACTTTACCCTTGGACTTTACGTCACTGATATAATTAATCAATTGCTTGCTTGTGGAACTGTTAATCATAAATTGTATCATAAATATCTCATTGCTTAAATGCATCACAGATTTGAGCATTGCCATTTCCATTATGGGTTATACTAATATTTTTTCCCTTTCTCAGAGCTCTGAAAGTTTTGTTTAACTGAAGCACAATAACTTCTGCAGTTAGTGTTAAAAGTAACACATTTGTGAGTGTAGTCCCTTTAGATCTAACCATAAGCAGCTGTCAGATTTAGCTGCAAGTTGTAATGCCCCATACATTTAGTCTCTAAACAGAACTATTAGGCTAATCCCTGTGCGTTTCTTCTTTTTCTCCACAATAAAGCTTTAAATTATTCACTATATTAAAATCACATTTTATTTATAGCCTGATGATATGGAGTAATGGCTTTGAGTTAGAGAAATGCCTTTCTATAATTTCACAGATCTTGGTTCAAGCATCCCCATTGTCTTAAATAAGCTGTGAGAGCAGCACTGGCCCAGCAGTGACTCGTAGGGAGCACAGGAAAGTTCTGTTAATGATCAGGTTTGCTTTGGTCTCCTCAGGTGGTTGAGCAGGGTATGTTTGTGAAGCACTGCAAAGTAGAGGTCTACCTCACTGAGCTGAAACTATGTGAAGACAGCAACATGGACAATATTGTCACCAGGCGCTTTAGCAAAGCGGACACAATAGGTAAGTTTACCTTGTTACACTTATGTTTGTGTTTATGATGGGCATGACTGCGACAAAGTAGGTCACCCCTACTCTCATTCATTCATTTCAGATCCAGTCCAAAGTGCATCCTGTGCAAAGTGAGCAGTGTTATTGGCACACACTTTTTTTTTTAATAGGAACGCACTGGCCATTAATTTTATAGAATAATCAGAACGAGGTGTGTTTATAGCCAGACGGGTTGAAGCATAATTTTTTGACTAAATGAGCACAAAAACACTAGCACAGTTCTAGTGCATTCTGTAAGCCGCAACACAAAGAGATTTGCTGTTTGTTGTGCCAAACTGAAGTGCTCCATCAAAACTACAAGGCAGCTGGCTGTTTAGCAGTACATGGAGTCATGCAAAATCATACTGCAGTGTTTTGTAAAGGTGTAGCAGTAGAATTCAAATTAAGAGAGAGTGCCATTACCTGGCTCACATCATACATTTGCTATGTGCCTTCCTTGTGTTTTTTTTTTATCCCTTTGTATTTATTGTGAACAGTGAAGATCATATATGTTTAATTCATATGACCAAAAGCACATTTTGATTGTGCATTATTTTCTTTTCATGGTCTATAATTAATTTACAGATGTGATCAAACGGAGAACATTATTCTCCTGACTCTTGTTTCCAATTGCAATTGCAATGTAATATATTTAGATGTTTAGCTGGTTTTGATTTTATCATGTTGAATATTGTGTGGTTTATATATTGTTTGAATATTGTTTGCTTAAACTGTTTCCTACAGCCTGAAGCGAAGTTACTTATAGCTTAGAAAGTGCTAAAATAGATACTTAGGACAGTTCAAGGACAGAGTATTGTTTAGAATCCTTAAAAACAGCAAACAGTGGCTGATTACTGTAGAAAATGTTATTCAGTTGGCTGTTGCAAGGACTTGGCTGTTGCGTGGATTTGTGTGAAAGCAATGATTCGTCTGTGATGATATAAGTAAAACAGATCTACACAGTGAAACAAACTTGAATCAAAATGAATCTTTTGCTGCTTTTTTAAAGTCACTGTCAGTTTGTCCTGGCAAGCATGCTTTTTTCAAATGCATTGTCGTGCCCATTGATTTTTATTCTTTGAATGCAATAGTGAGTAGTGTAAGGAGGATGGAGGCCACCCACTGCATTCTGAGAGAAGACCCAGATTTGCTCTTCAGTCAGTGTAATACTCTAGAATAACTAATAATGATATGAGGGCTAAAATGAGACTTGTCCTTCACAGACACAATTGAAAAGGAGATGCGCAAACTCTTCAGCATTCCTGATGAGAAGGAGACCAGATTGTGGAACAAATACATGAGCAACACTTTTGAGCCTCTGAACAAACCAGATAGTACAATTCAGGATGCCGGGCTCTATCAGGGCCAGGTAGGAAAACATGTTCTAGACACTAACATGCACAGAGGTTTTTAAAAGTAGTCCTCAAACCCTTTGTCTCAGACATAATGAATTTTAGGAGATTTATATTTAAAGAGTTAATAGTGCAGAACTGACTTTGACTCATATACTGGTTCACTGGTGATGATTGTGAATTAGCACAAGAAGCTTGTCCAACTTTTAGTTTTTATTTTGTTATGAATTTGAGTTAACACATCTACTGTTTTAATGTGCATGATGTACACACTACTGTTTGGAGTCACTGATTTCAAATTTGTATAAGAAAATAAATGAGTTTACAGGCAGCTGTAAAAAGAAACATTGCATGATTAAAGGGGGTGTAAAGACTTCCATAATCCTTAAACATTTAATTTCAGCAACAGATTCTGAATGGTCTGGGTATAAAACACTGTTATGCAACTGTTCAGTATTTAAACACAGGGACAATAAGTTAATAAAATAACCGAATGATCACTTTCACTTCACTTCACAACTCTGACTGTCCCACTGTGCACCAACCAAGTCGGGTCATTACAAACCTCTTAAGATATATAATGCTAAACTGAGATTATCCCCATGTATTGAACAACACAAGCTATTCTTTGCATCACACAGTTCAAGATGACATCCTCATTTTTCTTGACGGGTTTACAGGTGTCTTCAGACACGGTTTAGCTTAGAAACATGTATAGCAGCTCATCTAATCAGAGCAAATAGAATTGTAGTGCAATTATCATTATATGCTAATTTTTTTAAAACAGTGAGCAAATCCCAAATAGCTATTCAAAGTCATCTCATGTTAAAAAATGACTATAAATAGTTAATTACATTGTTCTATATAATACTAGCTAATGCTATGTATTATTACTTATTTTTATCACATCTATTGAAAAGTGTTTGCAAACCTTTGACCAGAAGTCTAGCTGTGCCTTCATGGTGATGTTTCTTCTTAATAAAACAACATTAGCTGCATTCTGCATTCCATGCTCAATTTAAAATATATCTTACAGTGGCACAATTTATTATATTCATTTATTTTTTTATTACCTTTATTACTTTATTTCCCCAAAAAGGTAGTATCATTCGATACCGGATTAAGTTCACAGGGATTTGAATATGTATACATTAGATAACTCTAGCCACCACTATTTTAAACAAGATGTAAAAGCAGGCAGCAACTGATCATCAGAATCAGAATCCATTTTATTGGAAGGATCTGTGCCAAATGTGCCAACCACTGCAAGACGTAACTGAAATAGTTTGGTCCAAGGAGCAAATACAGTTTTTTTTATTTTTTGGTTTACTTTTGCTTAGGTTCTAGTTATAGAGCAGAAGAATGAGGATGGAACATGGCCTCGTGGTTCCACCACACCAAAGTAAGTGACTAGCATGTTTGTGTCCTCTCATTTGAACCATCATAGGCAGACAGAGTGGAATAATGTTTCTGTTTCTTGAGGATGTTTCTTTTGGGTTTAGCAGTTTAGTCCCAATCGCAGTGCTAGAGAAAGTCTTAAGTCTGTCTATCATTATTACAACCACAGAAATACCATCATACAGACTTCAGAATGTTAACTCCTCTTATTCTGCTTGTCAGTCTTTTTTTTCTGTCACCATCCTTCACATACTTGTGCATATTTACTACGCTCTTTGTATACTTTGCTTCTGTTGCTTCCATAACCCATTTTATTGTTTTTATGAGGCAATAACACTTGCTTCAGTTTTTAAAAGGCTTATAAAGGCTTTGATTTCTTCTAACTCATGGTATTCTTATCTTTTGAAGGTCATCTGGTGCTTCCAATCTCTCTGCTTTACCAAAGATCTCCCCTACATCTCTCACAAACAATCATAACAGCAGCTTCAGCAGCAGGAAGTAAGCGCCACTCGGGCGTGGCTCAGTGGGAGGGGCCTATGGGAGGGAGGGTGTAATGTAGTCGGCAAACCTGCTCAAACAACAGCATGAGTCTGTGTGTGTTTCAACTCTTCACGGCCATCCAAGTACACCAAATAGCCTCCTTTCCCTCGTCCCCGTCTTAATACCACTGTAAAGTTCGTAGGGAGGCCTTTTCTTTATGCATTCTCAGCCATTTTGCTGCGTGCATAAATCAAAGCGCACTAGGGAAAGGAGAGGGGAACAGTTTGGAGTATTGGGACAGAGCCTCTGTGTGTTCTTCTGCCCAGCTTGAGGATTGTCTCTGTGTGTGCTGATTTCTCTGATGTGTACAGCTGTTTAACCCACATTTAATAAGTGGACTTTTGGAGGTTATTTACAAGTGGCTGCTGATAGGACCATTTAATCAAAGGGCCCTCAAGACATTTTTTCATTTTAAATATGCTAGGATAATGTTGATGCAGATTGTTTAGTGTTCATACTAAATGAGGAAAATGTGTTAAGATCATCTGTAGTTCCACTGCCTATAGGTCTAAGGCAATGTGCAGTTCTGCCTCACCAAGTTTTGCTCTGATTGCCATCCACAACCAAGGCGTGAAACTGTCTAATGTCAAACAAAATATACAAAACAGTATATCTGATATGCTTGAATACTTCAGTGTTAATGTACTGAAGCCTGTACAGGATACATTTCCCACTTCCTAGTCAACATTTGCTGTGGTATGAAGCTGGTGTTTGAGCACTGATGGTATAGCTGAAAAGACAAATGGTTGAGTGTAAGTACATAGGTGATATCCAAAAACCTGTGCTCTATCTGCTTTTTTTATTGTCAGAGTGAACACTTGTTATAGCCAGATATAGCATCATTCGAACAGTGTTCAGTGTTCAATATAATTAATTGGGTTATTTAAACCATAAGGGGAGGGACTTGCGCGTCTTAAATCAAAGGAACATTTTTGTGTCACCTGAACAATTTTTTTTCTGCCTCATTGGTACTGAATTGTAATATATTGTGGCCAGAAATCTGGTATTGCTTGTGGTATTTGATCTCAAATAATATTTGAGATGTAAGCAGTCATTTAAAGTGGTTTGATGTGAAATGGCATTTAGTGGAGAAAGCTTTCCTTTATGAATGAGGTAATTGGATCCAGTGGTTGCATTGTGTACCATGAAAACATAACCAATGTATTTCTTACCCAAACCAGACCAGGATATCTACATGTTTTTCTGTGTTTTTACTATATGCAGCATTGGTAAAATAGTATCATTGGAAAAAAAAATTTTTTATTTTGTCTTGCAACATCCTGCTTGTTCCTCTCTGCAATGACTGCACTTAAATATATGTTTTAGGCCAAAACCTTTACAGGAAGCAGGGTTGTAGTGTCTGCACAAATACAGATAGTACAACCCTGCACTATTATCATACAGTTCTATATTTACAATCCAAATCCTTTTCAGAGTTTTTATAAGTAATGTTGAGGTACCATTTTGCTGTAGAGCACTCTGTACCTCTCGCTCATGAATGTGAAAGTTTTCTAAAACGTTTATTTAAAAAAAAAAAAAAAAAAGTGTTTTGAGGCTTTACATTTTTCAGACATGTGGTTCCTATCGCCACTGCTGTGAACAGTTCTGAGTCAGTAAGATTCTGTAGAGTGAAACATTTCACATCAAAGCACATTGAGTGTCTTTGAATATATATTAACCTTTAAATAAGCAAAGCTGATGTTTCAATAGCGAACAGATTTTTCGGTGTAAATTTAAAAATTCACATTTAAAAATTCAAACAAAAAGTACTTCTATAAGGACAGAAATAAATGGAGATGTTTGAAGATTCCTCAGAATCTTCAGTCTTAATGCTGCAATAAATGAGATCAGCACACACTGGCCCTCAGAGCTGTGGATCAGGACATAAGCATAGTTTTAACTAGTATCAAGTAGTCAACTAGTTTGTGTTTTTGTTCCTGCTCTGTTGCATGCTAATGCAGGAAAAAGCCACGAGAGCAGATACCATCTATATCCAAAATCTAACCATGCTGGGGTGCTCTTTTTTAGTTATTTCTTTTTTTTTTTTTCCTTCCACATTTTTTCCCTTTGTTGCCATTGCTTGCATTTGAGAGTGTGGTTTTCAAAGCACTAGCATTCCGTTGCTGTGAATGGTTTGCATAATTTCACAGTTTGCTGAAACTTTTAATTGCTGTTTTAATGGGTGTTATTACTGTTATTGTTATTATTCAGATGAGGTTATAATTGCTTTGTGAGCTGAAATTTTGGGGACACTATCCCAAAAGATGTCTTGTCAGCTTCGAATGGCATCATGCGAATTAAAATAGCATCCGATACATAATTTAGCTTGGATCCAGTGGTGGGGCGTTATGTAAGGCTTTCTTCAACGTTGTAGATGAAGATGGATGTTAACTATGCTCGAGCTGCAGGCGCCCGAAGACTATTTGGTCCCCCAGCTTTCTCTCTCCTTCACTTTTTCTTTTCTTTTCCCTTTGTCCTTTGTTCTCTCTTCCTATTTCCCCTCACTCCCTCCTCTCCCTCTCTTATCCTTCTCATTTTCTCAGTGTGTGCTTTGCTGCATACTCCTGCAGTGTTTGTGACCTTCATACTATATTGGAAGTGTTCTCTGGATTTTTGTGGGCTCCCCAGTGCAGTGCTCATGCTAGACATGCCACTTATTATCGCCTGTCCATTTGTTGGACTGTGACTACCGAGCCGGGGCTCCAGAGAAATAATGCTTAGTCACACAATAAGACTGCCATACTGAGTGTCAATTGCTTAGCATAGTGCAACCTCAGCCTGCGGTAGTGTAGTGGGAGGTTTTCTCGCTCTCTTTCTCTCTTTTTCTCTCTCTCTCTCTCTTTCTCTCTCCTCGCTCTCTCTTTCTCTCTAGCGCTCTCTCCCCTCTCTCTCCTCACGCTCTCTCTCTCTCATACACATTCACTCTGTTCTTTCTCTCTTACTCCTACCACTCGCTTCTGTCTGTTTCTCTCCTTTCTCCCCCATGTCTCTCTCGTTCTCCTCCATTTTCACATTCTTTCTTTGTATCACTTGCTTTTTCCTACGCCCCCCCCCCTTATTTTTTCTTTTCACAATTGCTTGCTCTCTGCTCTTCCCACTTTTTTCTCCCCTCTTTTCATCTCTCTCTCTCTCTCTCTCTCCCTCCCTTTGCTCTGTATCTCTGTCTCAGTCTCTGTCTCAGACCCTCAGTCTATTTTAGGTTAGTGTAAATAATGCACGACTCCTCAAGAGTACATGTTTTTTCTGTGTGTGTTTTTTGCTGTCTCTTCTCTATCAGGCAGTATACGTTATTTCCCTTTAGCTTCTGGGTGTATGTAATATATTAATAGTTCACGGGATCAAACCCAGCACCGGCGAAATGACATTTTCCAGCCTCAAGGCACAAATTTGACCCATCATCCCCGGTAACAATGTTAGCCTTCAGGCTACATCAGCAGCGCTAGCCATGCCTCGTCTGCTGGCCGGGACGATAATGGGACTAATGGACAGTGTTTAGCTGTCCTTAGCAACCGAAGCTACCTGTAACGTGAACCTGGACCACTAGAGCAAAATGTCAAGGGGACTCTAGTTAGCGGCCTTAGCATAATCCGGATTCAATCACCACGGACGCTGTTGTAAACAGCAGATTTGACATCGCGGCTCTGGTGTTTGTTTGAAAGGACGAACTCGATCGCTGCCTTTCCTCTTTAGAGGCGTGGGAGGACTGTTTCGGCTCAGAGTGCTTCTTCCAGCTGCCTGCCTCGCAGACACAGCTGATGGAGAGATACAGAGATACGAGAAGGCATTTCAGGGTCAAGTTCAGCCTCAGGTTGTCTCATCTAAGGCCAGCTCATAGCTGCCTAGCTGCAGGTTAAAGGCGAAAGCTGCTAATGCGCTTATACAGCCTAGCTACCAATTTGTGCCTCATGAAATTCAGCCAACCTTATTAAAGATCCTACATTTGCCTTGTTCAGGCCTCTTACTGTTTTTAAGTCAAACTGTGTCATCTGAGCGAGTACAGGTTTACAGTGAAACAAGACAGTTCCAGATTTTACAGAGTATAAAAAGACACACAGAATACACCTACTGTACATAAATAAAATTTACATTTAATCTCCATTTAAGTGAAATGAATCAACTGTAAATATAAACTCTAAACTCGGGGTAGTGGGTGGGATACTGCCTCTAGACCAAGAGGTCATGGGTTCGAATCCTACCTTCAGCACCACCACTGGGTTCCTGAGCAAGACCCTTAA
>JBBPDC010000129.1:24045012-24056873 GCA_037974485.1 Hemigrammopetersius urotaenia
AGTTTGTGGTGGTGTGGGGGGGGGTTCTCTCTCTCTCTCTCTCTCTCTCTCTCTCTCTCCCCTCCCTCTCTCTCACACGCCCCCCCCCCCATCGCTTGCTCTCCCTCAGTCTCTCTATCTCTCCCTCCCCCACCTGTCTTACTAGCTTTCTTTCTGCTGCTGCCGTTGCTATTAATATCCCCTCCCCTCTCTCTCTCTCTCTCTCTCTCTCTCCTCCTTTACCCCACCTCCCCTGGAACGGGACAAGTTAGGATGTCACTCCTGGCCTGCAGAGTTCCTAAGCTTCAGCAGTGAGCAGGGAGCTCTTGTTCCTGCGCCTCTCTCTTCTCGCTCTCCCCCTCTCTCTCTCTCTGTCTCTCTCTCTTTTTCTGTCTCTTCATCTCTCTCCCTCTCTCTCTCTCTGTGTCCGTGTGGGTTTCGGGGCATGGCGGCCGAGGGGAGATGCTCCTGTGCTGCTGGTGGTGCCTGAGGCCGGAGAGGGTGGAATTAGAACGCAGGGTGGAGAGGGTGTTGAGCACCGATGCTGCACAGAGCGATCAATGGGACAGAGGCGTGCACTGCACCCAGAGGTGTGCTGCAAAGCCATGTGCTTACACTGCACTCGCACTGTTCTGAGGAGTTGGAGGGAAAATGGGGCGGGCTCTGAGATTTATCTGACTGTAGACCTGGAGCTTGCACGTTTCTGCTTGATTGTGAGGACAGTCTGGTGAAGTCGGGAATATCTGAAGTTTATACTTGCGCATGGTATTTTGATGAAGTGTAGTGTCTTTGAAGCTTGCATTCTTTTATTATTGAGAAATTGCATGTAATAGGTTATTACATTTGATCATAGCCATGGAGTGTCCTCAATTTGAGTATTGCATTTATGCGGCATTGTCAGATGTAGTAAAGAGATATATGTGATTTTGCAATGCATGCTTGCCTAGTTACGTGACTTCACTGAAGGATATTTGGATTTAGTGTTTTATGGTTACATGGAAGTACAATTAATTGGATTAACTGTCATGTCATGAGTTTGTGGCAGGAACTTTTGTAGGTATCACAGAATTACATTTACATTTAAGGCATTTATCATGTATTAGTATGAGGTAGGAATGGAAGGTTGAACTTTGTAAGCTTTTGTTTACCATGTTATATCTTCTGCTCACTTGGATTTTTGAGTGCTTTACTAATTGTACTTCTTGTCCTTGTATTTCTCTCTCTCGCTCTGTCTTTCTTTCACTGCAGTGTGAAAAACTCTAGCTATAGCCTTCCGTCATATCCCCCTTATAACAGCTATGAATATTCAGACCAGAGTAGGCACAGCGAGAAGGCAGGACTTTGTGGTCTCTCCAATTTGGGCAACACCTGCTTCATGAACTCTGCTACACAGGTAGGACCTGCATTCAACCCTTTTTATTGGCCTTTACAGCATTTACTGATTTACTGACATGTTTCTAGTGTGGACAGAAAGAAATGATATGCTTTTTTTTATGTGCATGGACTGTCCTATAGAAAGTCTGTATGTGAATTTTAATGAGTAGAAGTAAAATATGTACAAATGTTCTGGGCTGTTGCTATCGATTATAGGAATTGTCAAGTAATGTAGGAGATCATTAATAGAGTAAACTTCCCAGATCTATTTATACAAGCATTCAAAGCTTATACTGAAGTTCAGATGGCTTACTGTTTACTCTATATGCTGCAGTTGCAATATATGCTAAAGCCTAATTGAATATCACCTGCCTGCCGAATTGCTAGGTCTAGTTTAATAAACCTTTTATTTTGTATACAATAAATGTGTTGCTGCAAAAAATAGTGTGATCCTGCTTGTGTGGGTTTCTTGATTTTTGTTGATTCCTTGTTGAGAATCTGCAAATGATTTAAAAAAAAAAAAATTTTTTAACAGATAAAAAAAATAATGATGACAGCCTTACAAATGTTAGTAAGGAAACGAATGCTACACAGTAAACCCCTGCAAATTTGTGGTGATAAGTTTACGGCTTCAGTCATTCGCGGGTTTTTTGTTAGAACGAAATTAATAATTGTTTGTGGAAATCCCCGTGAATTTGCGGAAACTGCAGATATCCTTTGCATTTTTTTTCAAAAATATAATGTACTAATTTTAACATTATTAGTGTAAATTTCCAAGTAAAATATTATTATAAATGTTTTAGTACTGTCAAGAGAACACAAAGTCTTTGGACGGTGAAATATAACTGTACTCTAAGGCGGGAGGTTTGAAAGTAGCCAATTGGAGAGCGTTATTCATTTAATTTCTCCTTACTGCTGATTGGCTGTTGCTCTGTGACACATCTCTGGCAGCTGGAGTCCAGCATTCCTGCATCAGAACAGTTTCCAGCGTGGAGCTCTCGGTAGTGTTCTCGTGTTTATTGGTTTGTTCTTAAAGCCCTGTATTTTTATTACTGTAAAGTAAATTACATTTTTACTGTATTTACCATGCAATTAATGAATAATGTTTTTTGGGAGCATATTTTGGAGCATTTTTAGCCTTTTTTTTTTTCACTTCACAAATTTGCGTTTTTTCACAAATCGCGGGTGCTTTTGGTTGTATCCCCCACGAAATTTGGCGGTTTACTATATTTTATCTTGTATACTGTAAAGCCAGGCAGTTTGTAGATGATTTTCTAGAAATGTAGCAGCCTTTGCACCAACCTGCAGAGGTTGTTTATTATAATTGGGCACATTTATGGCATGTGCCTTTTTCAATTTTTTTGCTTAAGCATGCGTTTTCAACCCGTTCACACATCCAGTGTCTTGTTCACTCGAGCCTTTGTTTGTGCTCTGCAGTGTTTAAGCAATATTCCTCCACTCACTGAGTACTTCCTGAAGGACAAGTACCAGGATGAACTCAATGAAGATAACCCTTTAGGAATGAAAGGGGAGATCGCCAAGGCTTACTCTGAGCTCATCAAGCAACTCTGGTCTGGAAAATACAGCTACGTGACTCCTAGACCTTTCAAGGTAAATTCAGTGATCGAAGAAAAAAAATTGAACATCATTTTTCAGTTACTAAAAAGTAATATTATTACTCATTCTCTAAATGTTTCGTAATCCATTCCTCTCATACGTTCTGTTTCTGTATTTATGTTTTCCTGCCACAGACCCAAGTGGGGCGCTTTGCTCCTCAGTTCTCAGGCTACCAGCAGCAGGACTCCCACGAGCTGCTGGCCTTTCTCTTAGATGGCTTACACGAGGACCTAAACCGCATCAGGAAGAAGCCCTACATTCAGCTGAAAGATGCAGATGGTCGGCCTGATAAGGTAACACTGCTCCTGAGGTTTATGTGCTCTTCAGAATAATGTGAAATTTCAGTGCAAGTTAGATCACATTACTTGTAACACCACACTGCTGCAACCCATTGACTGAAATAATTTATTTAATGTTTAGACAGATGTCGCCATGGGAATTACATGCAGTGAAGGCAAAGAAGTATTCATTACTGTTTTGAACAATATGCATTTACAAGCCTAGTCAAAAATATTAGAAAAATGAAATCTAGACACTAAAATACGTGTGCGCATTTATGTAACATATACATATGTATAAAATAAATCAACGTTTGCCTATTACTGCTGCCAAAATAAAAATAAAATCCTATGTTCCTGTGTAAATTGCACCTGGGGTCTTGAGATTAAACCCTCAAGTGGCAAAAGCTACATAGTCCACAGCTAACTGGCTCTATACAGGTGAACTGTGTAAGAATTCTCTCACACTAATGTTAAGGAAGGGAAGAAAGAAACCAAGGGTAATTTGAAAAAGATCTGCAGGATGTCATGAAAGCAGAATTAACAAGTTATTTAGAGAACATTTCTGCTAAAAAGGGAATACAGAAGAGTACAGTCGTTTAGGCAAATAAGAACTCTCTTTAGAAATCTTTGCTAATAATTCAGCTCATCATATTAAGAAACATGATGGTTGTGTGTATAATCCTAATATACACATAATGGAGTACAGAAGTGGGAGCATCATGATATGGGGCTGCTTCCCTGTAATAAGTACTGGGTCATTGGAGGATGCATGAAGGGAGCAGTGGGGTTGTCGGAGGGGAATTTAACCTCATTAACCCAAAATGAGGAACACTTCAACAAGACAGGAACTCCAAACATACAGGCATGTTCCCCGACATAAGTCAGGGGTGCCCTATCTCGTGTTCTTTTTATTGTTCCCTGTGCTTTAGCACACCCAGTTGAACTCAGAAGGGCTCGATTGTCAGCTGACTTGTTGGGTCAGGTGTATTGGAAATATGAAGGGAGGTTCCAAGACCAGGGTTGGGAACTGCTGATGTAGATTATGAACATGAGTTTTTGACAGTGCATAAATATAGGAAGTTCTACTGTCAGGGGTTTCATTATACTAAAGAGCTGCGGTGCACACAGGGCTACTGTTCCGCCAGCCCTTCCTCATAAGGAAGTTTATTGTTGAACCCACAGATAGTAGCGGAGGAGGCCTGGGAGAATCACATCAAGAGGAACGACTCCATTATCGTGGACATTTTCCATGGTCTCTTCAAGTCTACCCTCGTCTGTCCTGTGTGCTCTAAAATCTCTGTAACTTTTGACCCTTTCTGCTACTTAACACTTCCTCTACCCATGAAGAAGGAGCGGACACTAGAGGTCCACCTAGTGAGGTTGGACCCTCTCGCCAAACTCACACAGGTACATAAACACTGTGTACATACATGAGGCTTCACAGCTAGACTAAAGACATGTATTCTCTAAAGTTTATATGAATGTTTCTTCTGAAATAAATATATAAATAGGAAGCCTACCCCCTTTTTGCTGCAGTAACAGCTTCTGCTCTTCTGGAAAGGCTTTTCATTAGATGTTGGAACATTTCTGTGAGGATTTGACTGCATGCACCCATAAGAGCATTAGTGAGGTCAGGTAATGATGTTGGATGGCTAGTTATTGATCACAAACTCCACTTCAGTGTTCAAATGCTTTAAAATCCAATTTAGAAGGATTTTATATCCCTCTAGGTGATACTTGGAAATCTTGGGCTAATGTGTGGGTGCTTCAGAGCATCCCTTTCTGTTGGCAGTGGTTTTACATGGACATATGGTGTATGTTAAAGTGTTAGACTCATGTAATTTATGCTGTATGTGTTTGTATTACAGTATAAATTGACTGTGCCCAAAGTGGGCTACATCTCTGACCTCTGTGCTTCTCTGTCTGAACTGTCTGGAGTACCTGCTGAAAAGGTGAATAATTACATGCTTTTCTAAACACTTTGTCAGCAGGAGCCGAGATATCACTTCACTGAATTTATTTTCTCTGCTATTTTTCGTAGATGATCGTCACAGATATCTACAACCACCGGTTCCATAGAATTTTTGCCACGAATGAAAACCTGAGCAGTATAATGGAAAGGGATGATATATATGTGTGAGTATTATAACCACAAAACCATCGTGGTCTTAAGGGTTATTTTTTAATTCTTTGACGTATGTAGGCGTAATTATGTGAAATTTCTCCCGAAGCTGCGATCTGTCCTTGTTCTTAATGGTACGTCTATATGCCTCCTTCTGTGCAGGTTTGAAGTAGCGGTAAATCGACTGGAAGACACAGATCATGTGGTAATACCTGTGCACCTTCGAGAGAAATACAAGCAGTCCGGTTATAATCACACCAGCACCCCGCTGTTCGGCCAGCCCTTCCTCATAACCGTCCCACGCACTCTGAGTGAGGAGAAGTTCTACAATCTCTTGCTTCTCCGTCTGTGGTATGACTCCTCCATTCTCCTTTTCTCCACCCCCCTTTCTCTTTTTCTCCCCAGATACATTTAACTAGAAAGGGATAGCATTAATGGACCTATTTGATTGATTATTTTCATAAGTGTATGTACTTTTTAGCCATTAAACCTTATTTGGAAGCATTTTACAAATCATGCCCATTCAGAGCCTTATTGCTGTCCATTGACATGTGTGCATAAAATCTTTCCTGCTTTCTATAAGTGGACTACAGGGAGAAAAAGTAAAATTCAAAACATAATATGAACTAGTGTCACTGTTCTGAGTGAAATAAATGAACATCAGATCAATGCAGTGCAGGAAAAAGTGTGTTTTTGTGATGTAGGTTAACGAGTTGTTTATTATCTGCTATATCTGCAGTCGTTTTGTGCGCTCAGCCCTGGAAGAGGAGGAGTCTGATGAGACACATTCGTCCAAGCGGCATGCTATTAATGGCAACGCCACCAATGGTATACTGGAGGAGGGCTCGCCCAGTAAGCATGCTGTCTGACTGCATCTTTGGATGGAAAGCAACACTGCTGTTGACTTTTATTTATGCAATAAATTAAAGACTGGTAAAGCTTGGCAAAGACAAGAGGTTTTCCTGAGGTATCCTGTATCCGCAAATGTGGTTAGTGCCATTTGCTACTGGCTTTTCAGTTATATAATATAAAATAACTGAAACTAAAACAGTGAATTGAGATCATAACAGAAGACATTCAGCTGCCATGCACAATCAGTGTTTCTGACAACTCTGGCTTGATGACATTGAAGATCTTAGAAATTAAGGACTGTTGTAGCAGCAGGCATGGGAATGAAGAATGTTCAGTGTGCAGCAAGGTACAATTTACCATTGATATTGTTAAATGAAACCTTATTTCAACTTCTAAAGAGTTTTTTCGACTATGAAACATGCATTTGCTTCAAAAACACCATTTAATTGCTTGGACCATGAAGCTACTAACAAAGCATGTCTTGGTTTTGGGAAGAATACAATCAGAAAAATCGAAACTGCAAGTGGAACAGTTTTGCTAAATGTGCTTGAAACTGGCCTTCAGTCTACAGAATAGTCCCTCCAATTTCAGGTGAAATGGAGACCGATGAGCAGGACGATGAATCTAGTCAGGACCAGGAACTACCCTCTGAAAATGACAACAGCCAGTCAGAGGATTCAGTGGGCGGGGACAATGACCTGGAGAACGGGGTTGGCCCGGAGAATTCGACCAAAAGCCAGCAGTTCACGGCCCAAAAGAAGCGACTTTTCACATTCCAGTTCAACAACATGGGCAAAACTGACTTGAGTTTCATTAAAGAGGAGCCCCGGCAGATCCGATTTGATGAGGCGCACCTTCGACTCAGTGGTATGACGGTTTAAAATTGTATTTGGTCACCGGAAGTGACTTGGTTGCAGTAGGATTTTTTTCAAGATGGGCCCACAATTGTTTTTATTTCACATTCCACAGACAGATCCTATCTCTCCTTGGACTGGGAACCAGAGATTAAGAAGAAGTACTTTGACGAAAGTGTCGCTGAAGTAAGATTGGTTGAGTTCATATTTTATTTTCTGCTACCATTACCTTTTTAACTAAAAACCTTAACCTTAAATTTTTGACTCTTACTTCTCCTTTTCTAGGATTTTGATAAGCATGAGAGTATGGAATACAAACCTCAAAAGAAGGCCTTCTTTAAATTGAAGGACTGCATTGAACTGTTCACTACCAAAGAGAAGTTAGGAGCAGAGGACCCATGGTGAGTCCTTAATAATTGTGAAAAGGACAATATTGTTTTAAAGGGCATGTGAGTGCATGTGTGTCAGTCATTTCATGGTGAAGTCGCAAGGAATGTTTCAGTACAGACTACATTTTAATGAGGAAAACATAAAGCAGCTAATTATAACGGCAATCACATAGTCAGTCCTAAAGTCGCAAAAGCATTCTGTTTAATTTAAAAAGGATAAAGAGAGGCTGGAAAATGGTTATGTTGAAATTAAGAATGTCTGTTTTTGATAAAACCTCTTAAATGTCACAAGTGAACCTCATGAAATCAAACAAAGTGCAAAAAACTCAGGGTTATGGGCCTTTTATGGGTTATGGGCCTTTTAATTCTGTGTACTGATCCTGACTGCTTGAAATTAATCCCTTGTTTTTACCTTTGGATATGTGAATGACTAGTCTTTTCCGTAATCGTGTGATCCCAGGTACTGTCCTAGCTGCAAGCAGCACCAACAGGCCACTAAGAAGCTGGATCTGTGGTCCCTGCCTCCAGTATTGGTGGTCCATCTTAAACGTTTCTCCTACAGCCGCTACATGAGGGACAAACTGGACTCTTTGGTGGACTTCCCACTTCGGTAATGTTCTACAAGTTCTTATTGTCACTTGGCTCTGATACCAAGCTAAAGGAGGGGGTCACTAATACTTTATAATTTTACTTTTGCTTTTACATAGTTTTGATTATTTTTATTTAAAGTATTCGTTGTTGTCCAAATTTCATTTAAACCCACTTGGAATAAAACCAAATGAGAGAACTGATAATTTACTACAGATGTCATCGTGACATTAGGTTAGGGTTAGGGCTATATACGTTATATACAAAGAAATATATCGAAGTAGATAATAGTATTTGTTGAATATACTTTAATGTAAGTTAGCTTATAATTTAAAAAGTGAGTATATTAAAGAGTAAAGATGCATGTAATGCAATTAAGAACTTTGTTGATCTGCAGTGATCTGGACATGTCAGAGTTCCTCATTAACCCTAACGCAGGGCCATGCCGCTATGACCTCATCGCTGTTTCCAACCACTACGGAGGAATGGGAGGAGGACACTGTGAGTGCTGTCACATACATAAAGTGTGGATTTTGCTTGAACTACATGTATTAATTACATGTGTCTTGTAATTATCAGACACAGCCTATGCCAAGAACAAGGACGATAACAAGTGGTACAACTTTGACGACAGCATCGTTTCTCCAGTTAGCGAGGATCAGATTGTGGTGAGAGACTTTGACATTCAGCTTCAGCTGGTCTTTGTCTAGTGATTGCAATGTTTGTGTTTAAAAGCATACCAAGAAAACATCCCCTAATATATACAAACAAACTCAAACCTTCAGCTATTCTGTGATTGTTGGGAGACTCCAGAATGTTCTGCCTCCATTCACAATGTTTAATAGTGTGTAAATGCTCTTAGCATGAATGTTCTCATATTTCACACTGTTGTACAGTGTTCTTCCCCTTTCACCCTATTCTTAAAATGTTTTCCTTGTTTACAATCTTATAAAATATTCTCCCCTATTCCCTCAGTGCTGTATGTTTGACTCCATCGTGTGTGTGTGCGTGTGCGTG
Organism: Hemigrammopetersius urotaenia; assembly: GCA_037974485.1. Classification (NCBI taxonomy): domain Eukaryota; kingdom Metazoa; phylum Chordata; class Actinopteri; order Characiformes; family Alestidae; genus Hemigrammopetersius; species Hemigrammopetersius urotaenia. The sequence continues at coordinate 24,054,086 of JBBPDC010000129.1, forward strand.
TGTGTGTGTGTGTGCGTGCGCGCAGTCCAAAGCTGCATATGTACTGTTTTACCAGCGTCAGGACACAGTGAAGGGTACAGGTTACTTTGCTCTGGACCGCGAGGACGCAGAGGAACAGGAGAGCGCTTCGGCACAAGGGGCCAACGGCCAGAGTGATGAAGACGACGAGGAGGAAGAAGAAGACCTAAATGATAACGATCAGGAGGAGGAGTTGGAGCCTAACCACGACATTACAATGAACACCAACTGAGGAGCAAGTGTGGGGTTGCGGGGGTCGTCAGAAGCCATATCGAGAGCGAGCAGTCCAGAGCCTTCCTCCTCCGCTTCAGCAGTGCCTGCCAGCGCAAGAGCGGCCGCATATTGGACTGGGATATCCTTTCAAGGCCTTGTTTTAATGGCCAACGTGAAGGGTTGATGCAGGTTTTTTTCTCTCCCTCTCTCATTTTTTTTTTTTTATGTTTTTCACATGGTTTTCCCTATTCCACCACTTCTCTGCAAAATCTACATTTGTGGAGCATTGAGGGTGAAAAGCCATGAGCCAGTGAATTATGGGAAGGTCTGAATGCAGACCTGGAGAATGTTTGGCAGTGTCACTCGCAGTAGGCAAGAGAGGTGTATTTATAAGTAGTGTTTTACTTTTACTTTTATCATTTATGCCTTGTACATAATTTTGAATGGACAGTGAACCTCTGGGTTTTAAGGATATTGAACTTTCATGAACTGTTTTGTTGCACAATCACTCCATTCGTTTTTATAGATAGTATTTGTGCCACTCGTACTGCAGAGTTTACGGCAACCCTGTGTCCCCTCTATCAGCTGCTTACATAGCTGCCTTTAAAGAAGTTGCAAATGCATCGACGGGCAAAAATCACTTGCATAAGAGGAGCACTAATATGTAATGTATGTAACTAATAGTATGAGTTGAGCTTATGTATGCTTGGTTAAAGATTTTTAGAGTAACTTAAAGCCTGGCATATAAAGATCTCGCAGCCCCCCTTGACTGGTCATCTACATAAAATAACATTTTTTTTTTTTTTAAAGGTCCGACTTTGCCCATAGCTTTACCATAACTTGAGCCTCATTGCTCACGCCATTGCATCACAGAGGCTTTTTTTAATGAGATTATGAACATTTTGGTGATGCAAAAGATTTTCTGTCTTTTGTCTCCATCACCTCTGCCTTAAATCTAATCTCAGACTGTTGCCTTTATTTTGCACATTTACCACACCGTCTAGCTGTTCCCCCAAAATACAACCAAAATGCACACATGCACCTAACACACATGCACGCATGCACACAAACTCACTTGTTCAGTTGTTCATCACGCTCACTCGCTACCTTAAACCTACAAATGCAGAAGCACTGACTGTCTGCTGTAATCAGACAGAATCCAGCCAGTTCCCTCAGATCGGTGGCCAGAATGTATTTGACTGAGGTTTATACGCCTGCATTTTGACTGATGCCTTCTTGTAAGAGTAGGGAATGCGAAGTGAGTTGCTCCTTTTTCTGCCTTTTTATTTTTGGTTGAATGTGTTTTGAGGGTTGTGGGAAGGGTAGTCAGATCATCGCATTGCCTTTTATATTAGCTATATAAAACATGGGAATACTGCTGTATGTGTCCTCTGTCAGGGGGAAACGTGGGCACATGGATAATCAGACCGAGTGAGACTGATTGCATAGGCTTTATAAATACTGTATATAAGAGTTCACTCTGTGAGTGCACATTTGATAAATTTATTTATTTATATGTAAGCAAACCAATGTATTTAAGACCACAGGAAAAGGATGGTAGGGGTCCAGCCATGTAAGTGTCTGGGCTTTATGTCTGCTAAAGGATGCTCTGTGCACCCTTGCATGATGAAGGAGGATTCGGCGTTTGGCTGCACTTGAGTTCACTTGGGTTTACATTTGAAATGTGCATGTGTATTTATATACAGACTTCAATAAAGTTGTGTAAAGCCATTTGTTCTTTTCCTTTGTTTTTTCATGCCATGCAAATCCAAACTATTGTTTGGAGATGTTTCAGTCCATGGACATGGGACACCTAGAGGTCAGTGAAGACGGGTTCTTCAGTACAGATGTGGATCTTTATATATGCATTTGTTATAGTTCTGAGTTTAAACTTATTTTCTTTTTTCAGTTTAGGCTCTTTTACATGTTTTTTTAGGTTTAATGTCATTTTTTAAATTATTTAGAGCAGCTGAAGTTTGATCATTTTTTTTATACATTTATCCATAATATTCTATGTGGTAGCTTTATAATGTATGTTGATACTTAAATAATTTTGGCCAACAGCCTGTATTTTACTGCCTCCATTTAAGACACTTCCTTTACCAAATTCCGTTTAGCACTGTTTCTATCAGTTATGTCATTCTCTAATGACTCAGGCTTGTTAAACTGGAGGAAAATCGAAGAATGTGTTGTTTGGGGGGATTCAGCTGAGTGCTTCTGCATCCTCACAGTTAATTAATGGGTAATGTAGCTCAATTTGTTATTCCAATAAAGCACCTTGACTTGGAACTGAAAATGCTCATGCACAAAACGGGCAAAACAAGAGTTTTACTAGAGTGGGTGGCAAGGGGAGCCGCTATAGCTCCTTCAGTGGCTCAACAGACCATGACAGAGTGTATAATGAGTGTATAATCCTAACCTGAAGCATAAATGAGTGCTACGATCACTGATTAGAGGGACGAGTGATTATCATTTGTGTCTCACAGCCTTGTTTAAAACCAGAGGTCTGTGTCTGATATCCTTTGATAAATCTATCATTCTTATATATGTGTGTATA
>JBBPDC010000129.1:24060167-24075363 GCA_037974485.1 Hemigrammopetersius urotaenia
TATATATGTAATATATTCTTTCTAAGAAGCCCCATCTCCCTCCCTGTTCTGTGATTGTTTTAATCTCTGCCATAGTTAAAAAAAAAAACACTATCACAACTATAAAGCACCATTGATGGTAAATTAAATTTCAGGGTGGCCCATCTGATGTCAGGGCCTCTGCGACACCCCTTTGGCTATGCCACCTCCTCAAACTGCACAGCTCTTTATTCTGCTACTTCAGAATAGATCTGTAGATTTGTCTTTTTTATTTAAATATTTCATGTTCCAATGCTGCCACCTTCTGGTGAAAAATGGTAGTATGTACAGCATTTGGGAAGTTCTTGACATATTGATATTACAATTTGAAGATCCTATTATTACTCGTTGTCACATACATTCCATTTCCACCAAATATAGAAATGCACATGATAAATACAAACAACAAGCAATTACAGGGCTATTCACCAGTCCTCTGCCACTGGTCCAGCATGTACAACAGACTTGCAATGTATCTCATGGTCTGGGTTTTCTTCCTCGCAGAGAAAGTACTAACCATGGACCTGCTTGTATTTGCCTTTCTTTGGAAACTCTCAGTTGCACAGAAATAAGCCCCTAATTACGGCCTTGGTATACCTTGAAATGTTCTAATGCAAATCCCTGTTTGTGTGTACTAGGATTTAGAAGTAATCATCATTGAGCAAGCCAGAGCTTCCCTCTAAAGTTTGATGATGCTGACATTTGGTGACTGGAGCGTTTTCATGCTGGAGTTCATGTAAACATTCTCTGTGCCAGCCAGTCAAGCCACCAAACCCAAACTGTGTCCACATAGTGGGAAGTGTTGTCCAAAATGTCTTGCTATGCTTAAGCATTAAGACTGCCCTTCACAGGAAGAAAGGGGCTTAGCCCAAACCCTGAAAAACAGGTGTGTCCCTATACTTTTGTTCTTATTGTGTATAACATTTCCTTCTTATTTTTCCATAAGAGTTGTATTTGTAATAAATGCTAAAATATTTAAGGGACAAAATATAGTATGTTACAAAACATTTTTAAAACGGTACACTCTTTTGACCTCTTTGACCTCGGTTCAGGTGATTTGTGCCAAAGTACCTGGGGTAAGGTGTGCCAGTGGCACAACTCACCCATACTTATAAATATTTTAAACATGTTATTTTATTGTAATTGAACATTGGATTTTTACATTTTGTCACTTAAACTATGTGACATTGTTAATTTTAGACCAAAAATAGAGTTATAAAAAGAAGACAGGCAGGGCTTTCACTCTTCTAGATGAAATGCACAGAGCAGTGAAGGGGAAGTCCATTCGTCAGGTGGCGAGGCAGATGAACATTAAGAAAACTGGGTACTTATTTAGAGCATATAGCTTTTTATAGCAATTTATGTAAATCTGAATGTAAACTGCAATGACTCAATAAGGGACAAATTAAGAAATATGCTAATAATGCTAAGAAATCTTTTCTACGACGTGATTGGTTTGTGGCTTTTAGAGCACGCCACCATTTCTCATGCCATGCTCCTGAAGCAACTTCTCTTGGTGGAGCTGCTGCCTTTAATAGGCACAACGTGGGGAGTTCTTGGCCTTTGATGTTGTAAAATAACTTTGAATAAACCTTAAATAAGCAATTTTGTATTTAGTGTGTCTAGCTTTTATATAGAATTACAGTTTCAGAGATCAAAATATACTGTTTTCTTCAATAATCAATGGCACAATTCACACAACTCACCCCACTCTCCCCTACAGGTCTTAAATCCTTCTCCCTTTTCTAATGTGGTGTGTTGTATGTTGCACCTATGGTCCAGGAGTACGATATTTCGTCCCACTGTGTACTATGTACAGTATATGGCTAGGAGCTCTACTTGATTTTGCCCCCCTACTGTCCCACTTAAGGCTGTGTTCTATTCTCGGAGACCAGTGTATGGTTTAGGATGCGGCCAAACAGTTTCGACGCGTTCGATCCTTTCCTTGCGTCATAATCTCCTCCCAACCTGTCCACCAATGAGCGCGCTGATCACGCCCCCTCCTAGGGATCCTCCTTCTAACCCCGCCCATACTGCTGCCCGAGGTTCCCGCGAATTTTGTGTCGTTAGCGTCTCAGTCCAGGAAACACGGACTCCCTTTTTAAAAAAAAAGATTTTTCTGTACTGCATATTTTTGGTGTTATGTACATATTTACATTTGGAGAACCACATTTTTATGACTAAAGCCTGTTATGCTGTGTAACAGCACTGAAATGAAAGGACCCTCAGTAAGTATGTGTATCTGGAGTCGACTGTTCAAGAAAAAATGGTTACAACTCTTATTTACTTATCATTAATCCACACAGAGTTGGTGTGGTGGTAGAGGGATGGTGGGAGCCAGAATGAAGCCAGCTCTGCCTGTAGCTGGTGTTCGGGAGCTTCCACAATGCATCTCTGGTCCTGTGCTGCTTTTCTTGAGGAATCTGACTGCTCTCCTGGCTGAGGTAGTAGTTTGTGCTTTTTGTGTAGTTTTCCGTATTTTTTTTTTAATGGTATGTACAGTTACTTTTACATGACAATGTTTTGTTATTAAAAGCTTGTTAGCCTGGATAGGAATACTGAAACGAAGGGACTCACTGTAAGAAGCATGATTTTCTGTGTACTTTGACTGTTCAACCGTCTTTACTTACGACGTGGGTGTGGGTGGGATGGTGGAAACCAAAAAAGCCAGCCTGCAGCTTCTCTGTGCCTGCAGCTGGTGATCGGGAGGCTCCACAGTGCAGCAACTGCATGTTACTGGTTCTATGCTGCTTTCCCAAAGCAACCTGACTGCACCATGTCCTGGCTGAGGTAGTAGTTTGTGCTGTTTGTCGGGTCGACACTCTGCCCGCTATGGAGATGACTGCGCAAACCACTGCCTTGCTAGATCTGGTGATGCACCACCCATATGGAGAACGTGGGAGATGTCTGGAGACTGGACAAAAACCCGAGGACTGGAGTGCTCTGTTTTGGAACTGAATCTGATTTTGGCTGTACGATACCACCCGAGCTGCATTAAAAAGTCTTAACCAAATGTGTTCTGTATTGTATCCTGTATAATTGTGTTTCAGAGGGATTCAGTCCAGTCATCGTTATGATCCACCTCCAGGCAAACCTGGAGGGGCTAGGTTATGAAGGGCTGTAGGGTGGAGATGAAAACTGAGCATGGCCAGAAATGCAATTCGACTGGCCACACATCCTTGATGTCTGGACTGAAAGCTTCTTCTGTACTTGTGCTTCAAAATAATGAACGCAGATTCATGTGTGCACATAGGTAGTAGACAATGAATGAATGGATGGACTGGCCAGTACCAGATCCTGTAAATTACTAGTGGTGTCGCAAATTTTGATACAATATTGGGGGAAAAAATTTAAACCTATCACCTGGTTAAATAGTTGACTCAGATTTAAGCTGTTTTCAGGTAAGAAACAGTCGCGGAATTCTTAAGCACTGATGTACGTCGCTCTGGATAAGAGCGTCAGTTAAATGCCGTAAACGTAAACCTGGACTCCCTGCTCTGTCCTAATGGTTTTTCTTTTCTGAAAACAATGGAAAATTTGAAATGGCTAGTTTTTGTTTTTTTCTTACTGAGCTTGCAGAACATTGATATTTCCGTTTGATGTGTAAGTTTATATGAGTTTTTTGTATTTATAGCTTTATAGGTCAGTTGCACTGGTCACTTTGCAGACTAATTTAGAAAAAAGCCAAACTGTGTGGTGGAATCAAGGCTATTTTTTTAATTCAGATTTTTTTGATTCTGTGATTAAATTGTGATCACAGATTCAAACATATTAACTGGAAATTGTGTTTTATTTTACACCCGTATAAAATATTTTTAAAGGTTTAGGTAGGAAGTGTTATATCTGACAGGAGTCTTAAGTCTAATAGGTTTAGGGGGAAAAGCAATTGCAATGATGGGGGTGTTAAGTAAACAGTAGTAGCCTACGCTCTTCAAAAGGCTATGCATCATCAGTGTGGGCAGCAGCAGAAATGGAAAGTGTTATACTACCTCCAGGCTCACAAGGAAGAGTAGCCCACAGTAAAATCTATTGGAAATTGGTGTCTCCCAAAATATGCTCTTTAAGCCTTACTGTGTAATAGGATAAAAAGAAAGATTGAGTTTAAGATGATGGGCACATCACAACTACACAGCGATGACAGAAATGGTTTACATCCTGACCAGATGGCTCCTGATCACCATCGAATTCAGTGTCTCCGTAGCAACACTCAGAAGTATCCCGCCTCTGATGGCATGCAGTGAATTTTCCACCAGCGAACCCAAGACTGTTTCCTCCACAAGCAAATGGGCAAGCCCTCAAAGAATCAAGAGTATGGCATCTGATGAAGTCAAGGCAGTAATACGAAAAATACAGTATTTCTAAGGAATGTATGAAGAAAAGTAATAACTTCCACAGCACCAACCTAGCTTTCCAGAGAAGAAATGCTCTAAATAAGGTTTCCAGCATCATTTTTCTCTGGCTTGTCCATGTTTGATCCATTTCAGATGCTCAGATGCAAAGGAAGTTAATATATCCATACATGCACATGCATTTACACACACACACACACACGTATAATCCTGGTCATCATAAATGTTCTGTTTTTATTTTTGGAAAAACAACACGAGGTAAACATTTTCCCAGGTCATTGCACATAAAATACTTAACATTAAAAATAATTTTTTAAACTTCATTTACTTTACAAAATGTACATGTCACATTCACAAGGGAGAATCAAGTGTCACAATTGTCCAAAATTATAGATTTCTATCTACTGATCTGATACATACAGTAAATAAATACCCATCCCATTCCCTTTAGAGAAAAATAGTCCAATGGTTTTGCAGGAAAGAAGAAAGGAGATTAAAGCAAAGCAGCTGGTAAGTAAACAACATTTATACAATAAACTGCTTGATATATTATTCCAGTGGTTTCCAAAGGGGGGGTAAGGGTGTATCCCAAATAATTTTGCAATACCAACATATGACACTTAATGACGATGCATATAAAAGACTGTTAGCATGCACCGATTTCCCCACAGAGTCTTATGTAAAAAAAACCCAAAAAACTACAGTACTATAGCGGGTCATGAATTGTCATTAGTGTTTCATCATTGAAAATCTCATTTAATCTAGGTCTATCTGGCTCTGGGAATCAAACCCCTAGTAGTTTAAAACTAGTTTAAATGCAATAACATCCACATTTCGCGTTTATACTTTTTACTTTGTAAAACCCCTGAGTTCAGTTTCTCATGTTTACCGAGTTACATTTTTATCTTTTTGCATGGTTGGTTTGGTGTGGCACAGTTAGCTTTCTGGCAAATTAACACACAATTTCTCATCCAACCATTCAAACATTCCTTTTCTCTCTCTTAACAGAAGAGAACATCCTTAAAAAAAAAAAAAATCACACATACTTCAAAAAATGAAGCCAGAACAGGACAGAGCAATTAACCTACAGATACACTCCAGCCTGCGGAATTCATCCCAAGATGACTCAAGTGCATGTAAAACTACCAGTGGTTTCCATGGAAACCCTATAATTTTCCTTATAAAACAAAAGTCCAACCTTGCATTAGTGTACATGGATTAACGGTTATTCTCAAATACTACACTTTTAGCACATAAAGGCATTTTGCGTGATGAAATGTACTGCTCTCATGCAGCCTTGAGCCTTCAGTTCTGCACTCTCAAATATCAAAGATCGTTCTCAGCTTGCAAATATTGTTCTAGGGAACTTTAACTTTATGTGAAGGTTATCAGAGACATTTTTCACTCTCATGACATTTCTAGTTAAAATGGTTCTTTAAAGGGAACGTATTATGCAAAACTCACTTTAGTTATAATAGGTCTATGGGCTACACAAAACTGTTCATGAAGTTCTTTACACAAAATCACTCTCACATAAAGAGACCTCACCAGCTTTGTTCAGTTTCAGGCCTTTTCAAAGTGAGCCGTTTGGACTGCGAGCCCATTGTGACGTAATACTGGGCCAATTTGCATAGAATCGTCTCATCTGCCGAGACCCCACCCACCAGATTAGTTGACGATCCACCATTTTGTCTGCTAGTTTTACGAGCACAGATAAGTCGAGCGCTGTTGCTACAGGCAAAGGCAAGTCACACATGAAGTGTGTTGTTGCTGCAAAGAACAGCACACATCCCTACACTTTCTCCCACACAAAGAAAACCAAAGGACTGTGTGGCTCCATTTAATTTTCGATGGCCATGTTCCAGCATTTAAGGTGGAAGACAAAAATTGGAATAAGGAGTTGTGATGAATGAGCTTCAGCGCCATGGAGGATCTGTACCTACAGTCTGTAACAAGTCAGCAGATGAGGAAGATGTAAGTACTTTCAAATAATGACTTTTGTGTTTTATCGCTAAGTAGGAACGTTAAGTATGAACTAGCTTGTTCGTTAACAGCTTATTTGCATAAAAGTCACAGAGCCCTTAAACGGCTAGTTTTGAAAGGGACTGAAACTGACCAGAATAAAGCTGGTGGAATCTCTTTATGCGAGAGTGATTTTGACCAAAGAACTTTGTGAACATGTTTTGTGTAGCCCAAAGACCTATTATAATTAAATGAATTTTGCATAATATGTCCTCTTTAAGGAAATCATTCACAAAAATGTTGTTTAAGGAACCGAAAGTTCTTCTATGGCACCTGTCCAAAGAACCCTTTATGCCTGTTTACATGTGCAGCGAGCCTGGCAGCTAAAGCACACTTCCAGTTTAACAGGGCCTACAAGAGGAGCATGGGGCATTAGAGCTGCGTTTTGGATCCATCTCTAATCTGATTGAGGGGATTGGCTGGATCAGAGTGGAAGAAAGGGCCAGATGCTCCGACAGTTTACACGATACTGAAGGAACGTTCGGCTGATGAGCAAAACATGAATAAAACCCAGATAATACATTTACTGCAAATTCTAGGCTTGTACGCTGGCAGTAAACCTACTGCATATTTTACAAATGTGTAAATTACTTCCATTCATATAGTAATAGAAAATTGTCTTGCTAAGGACACACTACAGCATGCACAGAATGGCACATAGGAGAGTGACAGTGGTCTACAGTTTTTGTAACGTATCTACTACATCCTCTAATCCAGTCTCATTGAGAGATCTTTTTTTGGTCTTGATTTAACAAAGAAAGAAAGAAAAGAGCCATGGGGAGGGTGAGGCGTTGGGGTGGTTAGGGGAGGTGTTTTACAAAGCAAGATTTCTCAATAAAGTGTGATAACCTAAACCTAAAGTGAGGAACATCCCCTACCTGTCCTCCTACTGGGCAGGCTTGACTTTTTGCTTATCTACTTAACCAAGAAACCCTGCTTTGTGAAATACCCATCTGGTTAGATTGACAACAAACCAAAAATAATTAACGTTCTAAAGTGTCATGGTGCTAAATAGGAAGCACAATTTATACATATACAGTACTGTGCAAATGTCTTAGTCCCCTGAAATAATTATACTTGAAAGCTGTTTAGCTGGGGAGCATGTGATCCAATACTAGTACACTTGAGTGCTAAACACTAATATTAGAATGAATACATTTCACATTAATACAGTGAACGGTGATTTTATGTATGTCAATGTCTTTGCTTGCCCATTATCAGGCCTCTCCTCATGGAAGCTTTGTTACTTGTAGTTCTTGAACTTCATTAGATTAAATCAGGTGCTGCTGATAAAACTGGAAGCACTGAGGAGAAATCTGGAACAAAACAGGTTCGTTTAAATTGTGTTTTCTTACTTCTGAGATACGCAGCTTTAAACAAGTTGCATAGGGGCATTAGGTGAGTTGCATAAGACTTTTGCACAAAACTGGTATGTGTATATACATATTTATTTAGTTTTTATTTAGTTCTAAAATACTCTCTATTCCTTATGAAATACACTAAGTGCATTATTCAGCTTTGGACATGGAAACAAACAATAAACGTTTTTATTAAAAACTAATAAAAAGGTAATGTTTAGGGTAGGATTGCCTTCATTTTGCCAAAGAGCAGGTCTTCATGTTGTGTAACAAAGGAAATGAAAAAGATAAAAAACATAATTTCAAGATCATGCAGTGGCACGTGACTGGGATTAGTCTGACCATGGTCTCCGGTGAGTTACATAAGTACCATACAGACACTTTTGTTCTCTCATGCTAGTATAAAGAACACTGTACACTGTACATCACAGGGAGTGGAGAGAAGACTCTGCCCCTTACTGCACTGCACTAAGAGGAACACAACAGTACAGGTAGAGGTTTTGGGTCTGTGCTATGAGTGTTTGTGTGCACTTGAGAGAGAGATGACAGCGACAGCAGGGCCCACACGGCCCTATGGCTGTCGATTACCATACATGAGGGGGATGATGTACACGGAGATGTCGTCTCCGGAACCCAAACGGTCATTGGTTATACGCCAGCCTCTGTCCCTGAGAACACCCCTAGCACGCATCACCAGATCCTGGGCTGCCATCGTGTACCTGCAGACCAACGCAAAATATTATTTACCAAATATTACCTTTGCTCCAAATGTTGGCCAGCCAAGGCATTTCTGGGGCTTCATTAGTTTCTCATTAGCAATTAATGGAAGCATATAGGCACCAATTAACACTGTGCAACCTGTAAGCCTAAATCATCACATACTCTAAAATGGATATATAATGGATATACTCTCGGATATGCAGTTTCTGTCCCTGCATGACAATGTTATCTATTAAAATGGACAAAAATATGCTGCACAGCTAAAAACAGCAGGTGCAGTCATCCTGAAACCTCGTCCATTTCTAAGCCTAGCCTATGTCATACTGTGTTAGAAACCACACAAGCAAGTTTATTCAAGACTACTTAACTCCTCCTCACCTTGATTATGTCATGTAATGCTAAATGGCTGTGTATATTCCTCCTTTATTTGTTATCTATATTAGCCTAATAAATGTAGCTTAAAACTGAAGAACCACCAAACCACCAAACAACTTTTTGTTTGGGGTAACCTTTGAAATTTAATTTGACAGAAGACAGTGAAAAACATACCTGTGGAGGTCATCTGGATCACAGTTGGCGAGGAAAGAGGTGACAGACTCTGCAACATCTTCATTAGAGAGAACATCCCACAAGCCATCAGTGCCCATCACCAACACGTCATCAGCCCCGTGCTCAAACTGCATCAGGTTATACACTCTTACCTGCACACAGTCACTTTAGTTTAGGACTGTGGGATGTGGACAAAACATGTATTCATAATATCGCTACATACTATAACAACTTTATACTTAATTTATCTTTATAATATTTATCCTCTCACAGTGTCTACAGTTAGATCAGTTACTTACATACTAGCTAGGAGTACATATACACTAATATACACTAATATATTCTGCACACCTGCACCTCAACACACATTTTAGTTTACATGTCACTGACATTTTGTATATATGAATGCTAATTACGCTATAATACAAAGATGGGTTGCACAATAAGACATTACCACTGTGCTGTGGCCATAAATCACACTTATACACAATTAATGTTCTTCTCTGTATCCGCTTTTTACGTTTAAACGTGATTATACATAAACAGTCTGGCCTCACTGTGGTATTTAAAGGGTTACATCAGCATGATGCAATGCAATACATCAAAAACTGGGCGTCTTCCACTTGCAGCTGGTGTGGATGGATTTATTGATTACAGTGGAAGTGTTTTTGTTCTGTTGATGTCCCTCGCTTGCATCTCTTGTGGTTGGAAAAAAATATTTTTGGCAGGACTTACTTGTAACAGGCTTTGCTATGTTTTTTTAGAGGGCTGTTATTGCTAGGTTACAGAAGAGTAAGGTGGTGTGATACGAAATGATATTTAATTATCGGGAGATACTGGCTCTTAAGCCAAAAGCATTGTATGATTGGAAATATAAAAAGTAGATATATTGCCAGTGCCATCCTTGTTGAGAACTAAACCAAACAATGTGCTCTAGCTAGCCTACATTACCACGGCCCTCCATGCCGACTTTCAAACAGAACTTAGGACAGAACTCAGGACAGTGTGTCCAATGGTAAATCAAACTGCAAGGCACTCCCAATATCAGGCAGAGGAAAGGGTAAAGCAACGGTGTGTTAACAATCCCCACAGCTACTTTAGAGAAAAGGGGTCACTGACTGTTTTGATGAAAGGAGCTGGGGGAGGGAAAGCAGCACAGCTAAACTCAAAATCAGGGCAATCTATGAGGTAAATACCAGGCCTGCCGAATGAACTCTCACTGAACTGCTAATGTAATGAATTAAAAATCAAAAGATATGTCTGAATGGGAGAGGGGGAAAGAAACATCAGACAGTTTGTGTTGAGAGGAGAGATGGCAAGGCTTTGAAAGACTGCACCGGCTTCTCAGCAACGGGGAGTTGGTGAATAAGGTATCAGGGAAAGTTCTTTTACTTTGAGTTTGGAGCAGATGAGAGAGGAAAAGGCTTCGAAAGAGGACTTCCATATATTTGAGTGCTAGACCCAACCTAGGCACTTTATTAGAAACCTGGAAGGTCCACCTTCATTTCGAGAGTGTAGGCTATGTATTCCATGCACAGACAGTGTCCATCTTTGATCAGTTTCTGAGCACATAGGAGCTCTAGGCTGGATAATTATCAAGGCTTGACAATTCTCATCAGTGCCACTAGCATGTGTAAAAACCGCATGACTGATACATTCATACCACTTTGACATGATACTACCATGTCATTTTAACTGCTGCGCTGAGAATGGACCACCACTTAAATATTATCTGGATAGTTGTCCTGTGATAAGAATCTGACCACTGAATGGAACAGAGGGTGCTGATCAAAAGCTTAGCATCAGTGTGCTATATATTATTTGCATCTGATTGCAGATACGTATATTAAATGATTCTAATAAGCAAGCCCTGCACAACTTCAAAGGCTTGACACAATTAGGACACTAGGAAGCTGTGAGTAAAATGTTAGGAGTTCGGAGATGATGAGAAGTGTTCGGAGATGGTGTATAATGGTGTATATGGAGAAAGCTGTGTAACACTGAGCTACATTCAAAATTCAGATAACATAAAACTGATGTAAATAGGTAATTACAATATGTTTATCATTTAACAACTCTGTTAACCTAATTCTTGAAACACAGAATAAAAGCTGAATATCAATTTGTTCAGCCAGTCTGTAACTCATTTAAGATCCATCTTGTTTCAAGATTTAAATTTTGTTCGTTTCTGGCTAGCTCAAGTTTCTGACTAGCTCAAGTGTGTTGTTGCGCCGTCACAGCTGCCCAGTGTGAAAGTTTACTTAGAGGAACAACAGGTTTGAAATTTAATGCAGACTTGCTGTCAAACACTTCTTCAGAACCTGATCTGCGATAATCTGTTAACTCCAGTGTAAATTTATAAGAAACCAGTTCTCAGGGGAATGACAGGTATTGTTAAATCATGCTGTTATTTGTGATAGAACACCTCTCATTCAGAGCTCAAAAATACTATATATTCATATAAAATTGTGCGAACTGTAATTCTGTTTGAATAACATCGTAAAATCGAAACTGATAACTGATTAGTGTATTTACTTCAAAAGCCAATGGACAAATGGTGTCTAAGCAGAAGTGTGTACAGTGTGTGTACCTCTGGACAGCAGGAGAGAAATGGTTTGATGTAGATATTGGAGTCATGGACTTTGAGGTCATGGTCACCCAGACCACGAGTCACTCCTATTGTGGCCATCACTCGAGCCTGTAGAAAAACCAGTCATTCATTAGGATGCCTATTTTCATTCAAAGTTGGAAATTGCTTTAGTTTCTTCTCCAAAACTATCCACCACTTTCAACAGCAAAAACAGAGCTGTCTGTCTACGCTCTCTTTAATCCTCCATGGTCTAAACTGCATGTGTGTGTGTATGTGTGTGTGTGTGTGTACAGGCTTGTGTGTCTGTAGTACGTCTGACAGCACAGGAATCGCACACTAGTGTACTTTAATAGCTTTAACATCGAACAACACCTCAGGGGTGGGGTGAGCGGAGTTTGCAGTTTGACTGACAGCTCAACCTAATGAAAGTCAGCCAGAACACAGTGGCAACCTGCTGCGAGGGAGTGTGCCTGAGGGAGATATGGAAAGACACTCTCTTTCCCTTTCTGTATCTTGCTCGTTCTCTTTCTCTTTCTCTAGAACTCTGAAGTGGCCGGTTTTGCTCTACATTCAGTTTACATTAAATGTTTTTTTAAACAAAATGTATACAACTACAACTGCATAAATTATAATTGGATTTACATCTTTATTGGGGTCTTTATTGAGTGGGCAGGTGATCATTTTTGTGTCCATGTGCATTAGTTTCCTATGAAATAATTTAACAAATCCCTGCTATTACATCTCTTTGTCTGAATACATTGTTAATGCATCCAAATAAAAATTATTTTGGGAAAAGTTTAAAAATGAGTAGTGTAACCAACCTCCAATCATAAAGGCAGAGAAAGTCAACTATTAAAATGATCATTTATTTATCTAAAGCTCTAAATAAAATTGGCATAATTTGAAGCTTTATGTTTGAAAGCTCGAAAATCAAATCAAATCATGTTATTCATGTTAAATCATGTATTCAACAGATTAAAAAACATTGGTCTGTAAATTCTGATTTCCTCAAATGCCATGCGGCACAACCCGGAGAACAGACATTCTAAAAACCTCATCACTGACGGCTCTGGGTACGATTTTTTTCTGTTTGCTTTCAGTGTCAAAAATGTAAATGTGTTTCTTTCTGCAAAACAACACTACTGCATTTCTGAATTCTGAAGTAAAGTGTGAAAGAGAAATCTAAACATTAACCCCACCTCTCTACTTTAGCACAATTTCTCCATTTCTGTTTCCATTTTCCATTTTTTATTGGCTCCCTGTCATCGTAATCTGTTCTCTAGAGTTTTTCTCACCTTCTTCCCTTCTCCATAAATTAAAGGGAACCTAAGGTCTTCGTCCTCGATAGTTTTGTACGCCCTGCAGACAAAATAAAAAAGAGGCTCTTTTATAGTATACACGCAAACAGACTTCCACAAACATACAGAGACAGAGGTCAGAGAATGTCCTGCTGAGTGGTATAGCTAGGTTGCCTGTGGTGAATCAATATATCACATTGATTCAATTTCATCTGGACTCTTTAGGAAACAATTCAACGCAACATTCTCTCAAATGTCATGGCACGATTTCATAAAAATTTTCTAGTGCCATAAAAATATTTTTAGTTTAACATGTCTTAATATTATCAATGGCATAAAAAGCAATATTTTCATTAATGGCAACAGTGCCCACTTCACAAACCTACACATACACACACAAACACAAATGTATCGAGTGTCCTCACCAGCCGGTCATGGTGAAATCCCGGTAAAGGATCCTTTTGCCCACTTCCTTTCTCTGCACTCTCCTTGGGAACTCCAGATGTGTGAACTCTCCCCCTAACAAATGGGGCTGCATGTAACCCTAAAGTTGGAAGAAAGAAAGAACAAGAAATTAAGAAAGAAAGAAAGAAAGAGAGAGTAAAAAATAAAGAAAGAAAAAAAAAAGAAAGAAAGACAACATGTCAAGCATCTCACTGTGTGCATTCCACACCCAACATTACTTAAACAACTAAAAGGTCTTTTTTCCAGAACTACCTGTCAGGTTGTAATTCCTTCCTTATTGTATTTATGACATTAATGTACTTATTACTCACCAGGAACTGTAATCGCTGCCGCTCTGATTCAGGGGTGAATTCCGCAGACATGGGAATGATCTCCCCGTTTCTGATTATGATGGCTCTGAGGAGGGGACAAAACACGCATGCGCATACACACAAACACACAAACACACAAACACACACAATGTTTTTTAGGACTAAGAAAGAAAAATAATTTTTTGTGTTAGTAAAACTGAAATCAGCTATTTTATATTTAATATTTTATTTTATACTATACGGTTCATGCAGTTACTGTACATTGATCACTTTACAGGATTTATAATTTGGTCTAAATCTTTCTTTTTATGATATAAGAAGCACATCTTATTACCTGCACATTCATTACAGATACGTTACAAATAACAGCTACAGCCATACTTTACAGAATACAACAAATGCAAGGCTTCTTTCACAAGCACAGACTAATTTAGAGTGTGTGTGTGCGTATGTGTGTTAGTAAACTCTCTGTTTGATCCCAAAGCTGGTCTTGTTTTGTGAAGTCTCTCAGGGACGGTTCCAGCCGAGTCAGTAGGGCTGTGATAATTTTAGTCCACTAATGACCTGTTCTACATATCTACAGCAGCTATTGTGTGCCACACTCAAAGCATAGTTCCTCTTTTTGAAGACTAGGGCAGATTGGAACCTTTAGGTCCGTCTGTGTCTTCAGAGAAGGAATAATGATTTCTGAGAACTAAAAACACCTCATTTTTGTTTGTAATTTGTAATTTCCCTCAGGGGTTAAAGTGTTATATATTTTCTCCATGGTATTTAGGCATATACAGTTAAGTGAGCTTTTCCATTGGTTATGCCTTCAGTTCAGCATCTGTCAGATTAACCGTCAACATGATTAGGAACTGACAGAGTGCAGCAGAACAAATGTTGCATCATTTATGACAGAACGGAAAATAAGGTGTCATTTAAGGTGAAAAATAATTGCATTGTAACAGAGCTGATTTGGCACTTTATTTCATTGGCCTATATTAGATGCATATCTTTACCTGAGAGAACTGCAAAAAATACAGTTAATTATAGGGTTAATGTCACAGCCAAAAAGTAGCCTCACTAATGCACTTTTAGGGCAGATCTTAAACAAGTCAGCAAAACTAATTTTCCATGGATCTTACTCATTATTGCAGTTTATAACTGGTCAGTAAAATATACACTGCACTGAAGGCTGGGATAGATGGTTACGGTATCACTTGCAGCACCAGCCTTACTGAGAAGTAATAAGAGAACCAGAGTGTGTTTCAGGTCTAAAAGCTGGACATGCTGTGTGTAGCATAATGACCTCACCTGCTGTCCCCTGCATTGGCCACGTACAGCTTTCCGAGAATGAAGGCCACCATAAGTGCTGTGCATCCACCAGAGATACTATATACAGCTTTCTCCCTCTCAATCTGGGCATCCTGGAACACACAAACAACTCACACAGTTAGGCAAGAACTAGGTCCTAGGTCATAAGTAAGTTTGGTAAAAGGGGGGGGGGGGGGGGGGGGAGAGATTTACATAAACC
>JBBPDC010000129.1:24075373-24095392 GCA_037974485.1 Hemigrammopetersius urotaenia
CCCCCCCCCCCCCCCCCCCCCCCCCCCCCCCCCCCCCCCCCCCCCCCCCCCCATATCTACATAAACACACAAATATTTCTCTACATGTACCCCTTCTCCAAGTGAAGCAGGTACCATTAGCAGTCCTGGGATTAAAACCCACGCCCATCAGATTGCAGGACCAACTCTCTAACGACTAGGCCACCAGCTGTCCTAATAAACTGCCTACTGCCCAGTGCCCCAGACTTTTTACCCTCCATGGCAAGATCCAAAGCCTGTTCAAGTTATATCAGAATTTGTCTGAAATAAAAACCTGAACCAACTTATTAAGGTAGTTAAAATGTTAAAGGTAGTTAAGGTAGTTAAGTTAAAATGTCCTTCCCAACAAAGCCATTGAAGGAACTAAATGTTTCTTACCTATTTGTAATATGTATATGAAAAAGTCTTGCATGAATACTGGCTACACGATTCATTGGCCTGGTGGCCAGGCTGGCCAATGCAATATTTGTGTACCAACACAGCAGCCGGGCAGCAGTGTGTGGGGACAGTACCTTGCTCAAGGGTACCTCAGAGGTGCCATTAGCAGTCTTGGGAATCAAACCTCACGACTGCGATCAGGATGGCCACCAACTGCCCAGAGGACCACTAGGCCACCAACTGCCCAAAGTTTAAGCTGCACTGGCCAGGAATCTAACCATGGCCTCCCGCATGGCAGGTGAGAATTGTACCAAAACACAAACAGAACAATTTTAAAAGAGGTCCTTTGTTTTCAGAAAATGGGTTTATTCCCATCATACCCTACAGGTCCACAACCTCTCCCTGTTTGAGGACAAACTGTCAAGATGCAGTTTATAACTGGCCAGTAAATTCAGTGTAAATTCATTCAGAATCAGAAAATGTATTGATCCCAGAAAAAATTATGCAGAGAATATGCTGGGTATAAATACTATAAATAAGTGTATTTCTGTGCTTCTGGCAACCCAGATCTGTGCTGCCCATCCAGCTGATGAGCATGAATGAACCTTTTCTGAGCTTCTTCAGAGATTTCAGCAGTTCCGGCATTTACTGCAGCGCATTTATTACAGGCTGTACACAGTGGAGTGAAATGTCAGAGGTGTCCAAGCGGAAATAAGTGCACAAAGATGAACAGGCAGTGCACTCATGAACGACCACGAGCTGTGATAAGGTGGGAAGATGTAGGAAGGTGATATTTAAAAAACAAAACAAACAAACAAATAACACTTGGATCAACACAGCAATATTTGAGCTGACTGACGCAATCAGTTAAATTTATATTCCACTCGCACCACATCTTCTTTGCCCTGTAACATGCTCATGGCATTAAACGTCAAATTCGCACATATTTTCAAATCACTTCGCAAAGTAGACAGTCTCCTAGGGGTCTACAGGCCAGCGGAGGGCTGTACCAGAGAGCAGAACGTGGGCGTATCTGAGCTAGAGCTTAAAAAATCCACCCTCAACTGACTTCAACCTGACTGTTCAATATGAAAAACATGAATACTACTAATTTTAAGGAGATAATAATTATCTTTCTTTTAACTAGTCTTTCTTTGTTCTCTTAATTTAGATACATTTGGCATTATTTGTAATTGATAACATTTGATTTTTGTTGTTTTGCTGAAATAAAGATTACCCATTGCCATCCTTTAGTATCCTCACAAATTCTCTTCACAATTCTCTTCATTGAACACCCTGGTCAAATTACATGCTTTGTTGAATTGTGAAAATAAGAAAACTATGGGAATAAGTAAAATAGTTCCCTAAGGGAAATATTTCTACACATTACAAAACAATTACTGTTTATTTGCTGGATGTAACATACTAGAAAAAAACAAAACAAAACGAGTGCTTTTGTTTGGTTTTTCCCCCGCAACCTGGTAAACTCAGCAAAAGACAAGATCAAAAATTCTCCCAGTTTGCTTGGTGTAGAATGTGTACTTGGATAATAAATGAAACATTTTATTTGACTACTATTTAGCACCATGGAGCTGTTGGCCTGAGGGCCCACTCGTCTAAAGCATGCTAAAATAAACCAGTCAGTTTGGGTCGGGTTCAGAATTCAGTTGTTGGTGTTTTGGGTCGGATCACACTCAGTCACAATTGTACCCATTCCGTATGGAGGTTCAGACTTCAAATTCAGGTCTGAAACATGCGCTGCATAGAGCTCAGAGCATCAGTGGGTCAGATGACAGTGTAGTGGGTGGGTGGAGATGAGAGGAGGCAGCTGAGTGGGCAGAAGGTCTGAGAGCAGGGGGGAGGAAGTAGAGCCCAGTATCCTCCTGTGTCTCCTAATGAACCATCTGATGAGTGTATTAATACTTAGCATGAGTGTGTGCGCGTGTAAAGCTCCACACCATCGCTATCCAGCACAAACAGTCAATAATATAAAACATGTTTTGGGACAGTAATGTTTTGTGCTCAAATGGGTGCAGTACAGTGAGTTAATATTAGATAGCACAGGTTACATTTGGCCGTTCAGAATTCAGACCCTGACGATGCTGCAGAGGAAGGTCAGGAATAGAGAATTGGGGTCTTGGTGCTATCTGGTATTGCGGTGGAAGTTTAATAGCAGTTTTCAGGTGAACAGCAGGCTCATCTTCATCCATGGACTGGTGCAGGTAAAGGAGACTGAAACAACGAGTAGGAATTGGCAACGATAACACAGGTGACATAATTGTTTTGGGTGGGCGGATGGAGCTGCAGGGGATGTTTTTATGGTCTGATTTGTAGACTGTTTATGGACACAAACATGAAGCTCTTCTCATTTTCAGACTATAGCTGTATGGCATTTAAACAGATAAAGTAAAGCTATTTGTTTTTCATCAAGCACATGCAGACCAGCAATACTGTAGACACACACAATCATGGACTGGCTGATGGATTTTTCTTTCTCAAATCCCTTTATGCATTTTTCACACAACCTTGGTTGGTGGTTTTCTACAAAGTTGTTGCTAAATGTAGCACTACTGCTCTCATCAAATACACAGTATAAAATACTACATTTTAAAACATACAGCAAAGATAGACTGTCACATTTTTAAAAGCAGCTTCTGGCTTAATGGCAGGATATATTTTAATAAAGATGTAATACTAATAAAAATAATCTAATTTCATATTTATTAGGGTACATTTTCATTTCGAGATGGATGACATTTCAGGATACGTCTGACCAACAAATGGGTCCGTATTCATTAAGCTCCTCTGAGCGGGAGTGTACCTGGTCCTGTAACGTCATAGTATTTAAGAGAGGAATCTGATCCTGTATCTGCAATCCTATACTGAGAAGCTTTGTGATTAAGAGCAGCGGTTCATGTGTTTGAATCGAGTGGAATTCAGCCATTAAACAACTCCTTTGTATCTTCAAAGTGTAAAAACCACAATCGTCTGTACAGTGGAGAAGTGTGATAAAACAACTGAGACGCATAAGGGATACTGTGCTGACAAGTGCTACCATCTAGTGGCAAACCATCATATCTAAAGAGGGGACTAAATAAAGCACTGAATCAAAATCACACTTGTGCAGCACTAGTGAAGAAAATAATGGGAAAAGGCTTGTTACTTTTTGCCTGTATGCATATAAAGAGCAGGGAAAAAAAAATTCACAGCTGTGGGAGCAAGGTCACCTTGAGCAAGAGGCCAGGACAGGGATCATTAGGCCAGTGAGCAAGTTAATGGAAGAGTGTGAACGCAGTCAATGTTTTTTAAAACCACCCCAATGAAAACTTGCCATTAAAACAGATTCACTGATAAGCAAACACTGTGCACTAACCTGGAATGCAACCACACTGCATGCCAGAATGTCATAGTTTTGAAGGCTTATACTACAAGAGCAAGAAGCAAAAAAAAAACAAAAAAAAACCACAAACAAAAAAAAAAAACCAAGAAATGAAAACCACAAATAGTAACCACAAGCTCAAACTTTGAAATGTGTAAAAAAAACTGAATCACAGGAGCATATTCCCAGCATTGCCGCAATGGCAATGTTACATTACATTATGTTTATTTGGCAGGCACTTTTTTTATCAAAGCAGAAACTTGAGGAAACACTCAAGCTTCACAACAGTGTGAGAACACATCCGTTTTAGGGAGTCCTAACACATATCCAAGTAATTCTCAGCTAAATAAGGAAAATAGTACAATGCTGAATGCTCCTGCCATGGCTGGAAAACTGGGCAGCTGTGATTGGCCAGGTTCTCTACTAGCAAGCTGTCTTCACTGCGTGCGCAATCAAGTGAGTAAAAATAAGTGAGTCTACACAGCTGTCAAAGAGTCCCGTGTTTAGTGTCTGAAGTTTGCTTAATAATAAAGCTACAAGACTAATGTATCAGTTTAGCTTAGAAGTGAATAAAGCTTACATGCAAGCATCCAACTATAAAACTAAATGCCTAAATTATCACACAGTAGCACTTTCTAATGGGGTTTCTGACACTGTAGGACATCATGTGATCATGGACAAAAGTCCAAACTAAACAGATTCAATATCATCCTAGAGCTCTGGCTATGCAGTGAACTTTAGTTACAATCACAGCATTTGGCAGACGCTCTTGTACAGAGTGGCGTACATAATTCATTTGTAGACACTGGTATGTCACCCAGTCAGAAAGCACATAAGGAAGTTCACTTGAATCTCCAACTCATTTGAAGAAAGCATGCGATTCATGTCTGCAGTTTGCACTGTGCTAAAGTTGTCTCTTAATTATCAGTAGGGATGCACAACAATATTCTGTTGATATTAGCTAATACAGTGTTAAAATTAGGGATGCACCGAAAATATTTTTTTTGGCCGACCCGAAAACCAAAAATGAGGAAACACTTGGATAAAAAACAAAACCGGAATGCAGAAAAAATAAATCTGTTACAAAATTTTGAAATATTTATTTAGCATTCGAACAATGCACAATATAAAATAAAATTTGAAATAAAGTATTTTACTGGGCCCCACTTATGAATAGCCTAAATACAGCAGAAATATTATACAATATTATACAATCTTCTGAACGAAGTGCATGAACAAAGTGCATTCAGAATAAGTGCTTTAAAAACTATTGAAAAACATTCTCTGTAGGCCTATAACAAAATGGTGTATTAAAACAGACTGGCACGGCCCATATATTAACTGGAATCACTGGAAAACTTTCTTGCCTTTTCAAAAACACAGACGGAGTGGGTGTGCTCAAAGGGTCTTGCCTCTTCTGGCAATTGGGATGTTTTGATCCCAACGTTGAGAAAGTCTTTGTGGAAGCACCCCCTCTAGAAATTTTGGCATTAAGCAATTTACAAACGGCTTTTTGTGTGTCTTTTATTGAAATGCGTCCCACACTCTAATCCAATCTGGTGCGTGCAGGATGCGATTGTTGATTGCATCATCACTGTTTCGTTGCATTAAAAAAATTTCGGTGGCCGAATATTTGGTGCATCCCTAGTTAAAGCATATATATCTTCAGACAGATTTGACTAGATTTGACTAGACTGAGCTTTTAAACTGAGGTTTGATAACGCATTCACTCCACTATGGGAGAGCAGAATGTTTAGCTGAATTATGCTTTTATTTTACCTCATTTGTAAATGTATATAAATAAAATTGATATTTTTCTCAACTAAATAATAATCTCAGTTTCAGCATTGTACATGCATTAATGTATCAGCATTGATATAAGCCTGCAAATGCCAAATCAGACCATCCCTACTTCACATGTGCCTTACAGTGCTAAACTTTCAGAAGCAAAATTCAGACACAAAACACATGTTATATTATGTGCCACTCTTACTAGCAAGCTACATTTGAAGCAATAATCTGCTTATCTGAGTAATAATAACAGTAATAATTTAGAATACAGAAAACAAAAAGACGGATATTAATCCTAATTACTTCATAATTGGAATGTAACTCTTGCTTTGAGGGCATGCCATTTACACAGTGAGGTATAAAAATTGGTTATTAATTGGCCTACCGCATAACTGAAGGTAAACATTTAGAGAAACAACAATTTAGACAATCAGACAAAGGGTCTGATGGACTATATTTTTGCTTAACTGTTCCCAAAACTGTGTGCAGTGTAGGCAGCAGAGACCTTCACTGCTTCATGTCTTCATTGGCTCAAGGCATATGGAAGAAACTTCAAATAATGAATCCGTTCCACCAGCAGAGTTGAAAAGAGACCATTTTTAGCCGCCAAACAAACCACAAGAAGAGCCTCTCCCATAGCCGCGGGATCTGGAACTCACCATCTCTTTGAAGGCGTTCTCCAGTGCTCCGATCACAAGGCTCTCATGCTGGATCTTCTTCTCAGTGAAGAAGCGGGGCGCGGGGGTGCACGGTGAGCTGGGGTTGCCGGCGCCCCCACGAAGAGAGGCAGCCCGGGTTATGGCACGATGCGTGCCGGGGGTGGTCTGGTGGTTGGGTTCTTCTCCCAGTATGGTAGGAGGAGCCGAGGTGAGGTTACGCAGTACGTCCAGGACATCCTGCATCTGCTCTACAATGTGCTGCTGGAGCATCTTGGAGGCCACAACTGCTGCGCCCGATCCAGCATGTCCATCAAACAGAGCCCAGTAGTGAAGGATCAGGCCTTCAGACTCCTGCAGAAGACACAGATGATTAGGGGTACAACATTCTCACTTCATACTGATACATCTGATTACAATTACTTAGAAAACAATCACAAAATTTCAAAGTGATGTGTTATTCCAAACATTTTATTTTAGTCAAGAAATGTGCAATGAAACAGAACTAGTCACCTAAATTCAGTCAATACAGCACCAGGCAATACAAATCTGACTGAATATATGCTACATTTTGATCTGAAGGATTATGCTTAAATTGTGAGAATTTGTTTAAAACAAATAGAAAAACAAAACCAATGTTTACAAACAGCCACGGAAAACAACTAAGCACCTCAGTTGGCTCCTAATGAAGCTGCTGTGTGTGAAAAAGACTGCATCGGGGAAGCCACTGCATAATTCCATTTCAAAGTAAGGTGTTTTCTTTCATTCTAAAATGTTTGAACCAGTAATACAATAAGCTTTCTGTGGGTAGTTGAACCCAAACATTCCAGGACTGGACATTTAATTGTAAAAAACATTTGCCGGTATATACACATAGACATAAAAGCAAGAATGTATGTATATAAAGTATCTTGAATATATGATTAAAAATGTGCCTTTTGAGCTACAGCTCTTGAATGAACCACAGCTACAGGCTTTAATCATCGCAAAACTTCTTACTGCAAAACTATTCACATAAGTACAAGAACATTTGTGCTTTCTGAAGCATGGGCTGGAGCTCTGGCTCAAGGCCATGCCTTCCAACAAAGCATCTGTTTGTCCCTAGAGAGGCAACCCTAAGAGGATTAGCTTATACACACACACACACACACACACACACACACAACTCTGTTGAACAAGCATCATCTCACACGAGTGCTTCTATATATAGTCTAGTGTCTTCCTACCTTCATACTAAGGTATGAATGAGCTTGTTAAAGTGGATGGAATTCATTAGGCCAGCTGATACAGTACTTTTAATGGTTTTATTTCACAACTTCAAATACAAAACCAGGCCTCTTTGCTCAGCTGATAAACCACAGTCACACACCTACACACAAACACTCTGAGACACTACTAGGGAGATAAGAGGCACGGACTGAGCAGGGGTTATTTGAAGGTTACAGAGAGTTTAGGGCATGTAAGCATTTCAATGGATATATGAGGCCACATTTTACTGAGTAGAAGTGATGAGCCTACATCTGAAGTGTAACATGGTTATTATTGCAGGTGTGCTCAGATTTTTCTACATTTCTACATAATTATATGGTTGAGATGTATAAAGATTAATTAAATAAGATGTTGTGGAAATGTACCCATAGAAAACTATATTATTTTCAATACTACATCTAAAAACCCAGAAGTATTTCTGTATTACACCACTAATGTGATTTCTCAGTGCTGTCGCATTTATGTAAAACGTGTCGACAGCACTGGAGCTGACCACTGCAGAAATCACAGCAGCTACATAATGAAGCTACATTCTTCTCTGCCAGTGCTTCTATCTTGCTCCTTTTTAATAATACTCAAATATAACAAATCAGTAGTATGTTTTGTCTCAGAACTGTGAATTTGTATACGCAGCATCACAGTGCGTCCAAAAATAAGGGCAGTACTGAGTTTCTTTTACACCATGTTAAAATAATTCATTTTACCATGGCTCGACTGCTCTGGGGTGAGGTTGAAGTTGTTTAGGTAATAATAAAGTCTCTAAATGTATGTCACTTACGAGATACGAGGTAGAATAATGTTGCACAAAAAACTTCTCTCAAATTGTGTGACTTTATTCAAATGCTTCATACCTACAGATTAAAAATAGTGGGAGCTATTTATGTAGCCCCTTCGACCTGTCTTGATCTCCTTGAGTCATGCAGCTTGCGTGTTCCATGCACTGACCAACCCAGGGCAGAATGGGGTGGGGGGGGCGCATCATGACTCAAGCGGGCCAATAGCGTGCGTGGGCGCTGGAGAGGTCAAACCAATCAGTGACTACGTTTGTGATGTGTCTGCAGGGGCTGACTCCAGAACAGAACAAACCTCGCTGATAAAAACAGACAAGCGCAAGAGTGCTGGATGTGGGCTGCTGGAAGTAATATAGTTGTGGGTGAACTGCAGGAATGGAATGATGTAAGAAGGGAGAGTGCTGAGAAGTGTGTATAGTTAGTGTGTATGACGTTGGTGAACGTAAAGGAAGATGCACTTAGGTGGGAGGACATGTCCCTGGCATGAAAGTTATAGAATGATGCATCACACAGAGAGGACAGGAGGTGATCTGACTGAAGAAAGTGATATTCGATTTCTCAGTACTGATATAACAGGAGGCTATAATATGCAGATGAGACCTCTAATCAATCACATTGCTTTCTAAGGTGTATCGAGTTCTGGCTCAAGGCATTGTGCACTGTGAGAATCTTGGACAATTACAGCTACACATGAGCATTACTGTGGATGTTTTGATGAGACAAGGCATTTATGTAATTCAACAAATGGACGACACTAAGCCGACATTAGGCATTGGCACTGGGCTGATATCTGCAGAAATTGCTGGATGTAGTATTAGAGGGGAAAACAGGAATCTAATCCAATCCTGATACAAACCTAGCACACATACACACTGTGTAATGTCATGTTTTAACTCTGTCGGCCTGTTGAATTATTTCAGCACAATAGCCCATGTTTTAAAAGCAATCCCAACAGCTACAACAGTCAATATTAAAAACATATCGGCTACTAAAATATCACAATTTGCTTGAAATCTCACAATGCCGCTGGAATACTAGATGAATGGTTGGATTAAAAAAAGAAGAATCAAACTTACTGAACTCTCTCTGAGCCCCAGGCCTTCTCCGTTGGGAAGCGATGACCTCCTTTTGGCAATGGGAGTTTTGCTGGGTGTGGACGATCCTCCAGGCCTCTTCCTCACCAAAATGACCTCACAGCAGGCCTGGTCCTCATTCAGAGCACTTTTCCCTGCATTTATCACCCTGAAAACACAACACGCACACACAAAAATGGTGAAAATGCAGACTGGACTAGAGCACTCCGAAGCATGATTGGACTACACTGTTCTTAAGAACCACGAAAGATGTGTATCATGGAGACATTAAAACCACATGCCAAACCGAGCGTTTATCCACCTCGTGCTGCCAAAACAGCTCTGACCTTTTGAGGTATTCTTTTGTGCTTACTATGATGAAATACACAGATAATCCTCTAACAAATCCCTATTCTTCCTTTGATCACATGCTATGAGCATTCAGAACAAATGAATGAAGATCCAGATGAGTTTCTGGCAAATTATTTTGGTGGTGTTTTACTTGTATTCTGGAGGCCTACTGTGAACTCAGTAAGTACTCAGGACTGTCAAAGGAATACAGAATCATCTTGTTCTCCTGTGTTGTGTCTGTGCTAGAACTGTAGGCAGAAAATAGCAGTTTCTGGCACAGAATGTATTTAGATCCTTTATTGCCATTAGATTTTTGGTTTACTTTCACATCTGGTCCACCTACATGTCCATGTACATAGAGAAGGGTGATGGGGGGTGCACAGGAACACTTGTACAATTAAACATGGGCTCGACAATTTGCATACAAATGCCATAATTAAGTGTGTTCTCTGTAGACGATGCGTACTTACAAAATCAACAAAACATATAATATGACCGGGAGTGTTTGAACTTTCACATACAAAAAAATACATAGAAAAAACAAAATCAAAGGGAAAGGGGGGCAACTGGTAAAAATAAATGAATGACATTAATATCACTATAACTAGTCAACATCTGTCTTTAGGGAACAGTTAGTCATTCAATGTTCTGGATGAACTGGCTTACAGCATGCTCCTCACACCAACTCCTGAATTAGAACCAAAGAAAGTCACTCAAGCACTCAAGTGGGAGGCATAAGCCATCATTCCCATCATTCAAAATGTGACCAACCAATTATATGGAAGTGCCCAATGAAAATGCCATCTTGTGAACTTGAAGAGGCTATTTGAGAGGACCAAATGGCATCCTCAGTTCTAAAGAAACTTTAAAAGGCCTCCGTCAGGTCACAACTGCACTTAAATCTGTCACCAACACTTAAGCTGCCAAAGCACCATGCAGACAAAGCTGACAAACAGACACTGACACTGCTTACACTCTGCACATGAAAATTAGACAAAAGTACAATTAAAACCTAGAAAAAGGGCTTTCATGTGCAGCATTCCCCAAAGCCAACAGCCATACCATCAAATGGCCCTAGCCTCCGATTGCTGTTTAACTATACGAAGCTTGAGTGTACATTTAGACAAATGATTGTGGCCTGGAGAATTCTCGTAATAAATGATATTATCGTGATATATGGACCCTATAGACAGCATTTTCCTTGATAGAAATATAATTACCATACAATTACCATCTGGGCTAGCTTCTAATTTTATTTAATAATGTGCAACATTCCTGTTTGACTATACTTGGAACGGATATAACAAATGGACGTTAACAGCATTACATGCCGTCTGTGCAGAAAGCAGACTACTAGCAAGGGCGGTAATAGCCCCATTTTGCAAGAATGACATAATGCAGCATTTAGCTCTGTGTGCTACACTGGATTTTTTCCAATGAAGAGAGGGTCTGTCAAATCAACCCACTCGCATACGGCAGCACAGGATATCACCTGTTAATCATTACGGTGATACTGGTCTCTACAATTCTGACATTGCAGAAGGCTGCAATATGCAAATGAGCCTCTAACCAATGAGTGTTTTTGACAGGATGACCAATCATAGCTCCAAGTGAGGTATTCATGAAATCCAACAAAAGTCAAATTATTTTGACCTTGGTTTATGTAAAGGGCCAATATTTTAAATTTCCCATTCATTTTATTTTTCCATGAAGTTTATGTGGATTTGTGTGCTAAAAATATTATGCTCACATGAAAGCTTTCCAACCGCTGCGTATCCCTTGATTTTGTTACTGTACTTTTAAGACTGTTATGTTTCAATGATCTCAGTTCTGATTGGTTGCCCAGTAATGCAGATCATTTTAAAGGTAGCGCAGTGCTGAAACACCCCTTAGAACTAAAGCCTGAATGTGCAGGGCTATATTGCTGCAGGCTGAATAAGGAGGGTTGGGGTTGCTTTTGTTTTTTGGTCTTGTTTCTGTTCTGTGTTTTTTGTGACATTTATTTTGAAGTTTTGTCAGTTTAGTGCTCGTGTCACGTGTCTGGGTTTGGTTCTGGTTTGTTTTCATTATGTCACGTGTTCTTGTGTTTCACCTGTTTGTGTTTGCCCACTGATTTCTGTCCTGTCTGCCTTGGTTCTTGTTATCTGTCCATCGTCCACTTTAGAGCACCTCGTTAAGCCTTAGTCAGCGCATGTTTTGTTCTCGTGTCTAATTCTCGTTCATGTTCCTGGTGGCCCTCGTGCCCTTTTCATTTGTTCCTGTTTTTTCCTTTTGTAAATAAAAGTATCGGCATGGATCTCTGGTTTCCCGAGTGCTCTGTGCTCCGAGGTAGCTCCAGGTTGGGTGTTAGCCCCCCCACCCGTGACAGATATATGTAAATGCAAATCTTTGTGACAAACCCAAGATTTAAAATTAGGATGTTTTTGCAGCTTTGTTTCTGTATATGGAGTGTATGGAATAGGTTATAGAAATATATTTTAAAACCTTAACAATATTCACATACTTCAAGCCTTTTGAGAAGTGATGATACAGGATCTTTAATATACTGAAAGGAATCTCAATTGAATTATGTAACAATAACTTTTTAGTAATGTAAAAAATTACTAAAAATAATACAATAATTGCAATACTAATATTTTGTCCATATCATGCACCAGACTGGCAGAACACTTTCAGAGCAGAGTTATCTGGTATATGAAATGATAAACAGCCAATTCTGATGAAAGCAGGCTTTCTATTGTACATACAAAGAGCATTGACAAGGCCTTTGTCTCAGGTCTTCAAGGTTTTAGCGGAACTGCATTAAGTTCACTTGCACTACTGCTGACATAACAGTGTCAGCACATGACAAGCTGGGGGAAGCAGTCAGGCAGAAACTGAGTTACAATGAAAATAGATTTGTCATGTGCACACATCTTGCTCCAGAATGCTGATGCCCAAGCAGACTAATTTTTGGCTAGAGAGCTTCTAGTCTATCTGGATACTTTTCCTCTAAATATTTCAATACTCATCACAAAGACATAAAATACTGCAATGTGACTATTTCATAGTATCGTTTGGGCCTGGTGCAAGAGGGAGAAAACTGAGAGATTGCCACAACTGTTTTTAAAGAATCCTAATTTTTTTTTCTTCTGGAGATCCACAATTTTAGGTGTTTTTTAACCAACAAAAATGAAAGGGATATTAATTTCTCTGAATTTACTCTCTTAACATGGTGGGGCTCATGGACAGCAAATTACAGAGGTCACACAAACCCACACTTTTCTTCTTTCTACTCTTTCAGCAGAGAAAAAAAAATTGTAAAACAGATTTTCACTTTGATTACAAGTCTGAGGTGACATGTCTTACATCAGTCACAGTCTGGGGCACGGGTGCATGCAAGCATACACGCATAAACTAGGGCTGGGCGATTAATTGAAAAGTAATCGAAATCAACATTCAGAACCTAAAATCTATCAAATTTATCAATTTTTCGATTACTTTCCCTTTAAAAATATAGATAGTAGATAGTGTGTGTTTCCTTCAATTATTTTAAAATCAAGTAATGCACCCTTCATTCAAAAATCTCTCACTTGTAATATGTGAGCATATTTACTGTACAAAACTTGTCAATGAACTATGAGGGCCAAAAAAAAAAAAAAAATCGTTCATTAATCGTAATCGAGTTAAAATGTTCAATTAATCGAGATTTTGATTTTATGCCAAATCGCCCAGCCCTAGCATAAACACACACACAAACACTGTTCTTTATGCTTGGTTTGACTTAGCATAATATTTGCATATTCAATAATGAGAGAGAGAAAGAGTATTTGAAAATCATCCATTCTGTGATACAACCCATACTACCATGGGTCAACATATATTAACAGAAAACTTATAAACTTTTTATTGCTGCAACAAAAGGTTGCAATGTGCATTAATAAGATTCAATTATAGTCATTTTAAACAATTTCTGTTGGTCCTTTCATCTTGAAAAGGGCAGTATTTCATGTTTATCTTCTGTTCCCTCTAAAATTGTGCACAATGGAAGGGAACAGCTCTTTAATCATGACATGCAGATTGCTCTATTGCAGAAGCCCACAATGAAGCTTGCTGGCAAGACAGCTAACTAATACAATCATGTTAAAATACATAAAATATACGCAGATGATGACTTAAGAGAATGGGAACTTGTGTCTCTACAGAGTTAAAATGTATGCCTTTTTCAACATTTTAAAGTGTTTAAACAGACTTGTTTAATTAAATACCATGTGTATAAGCAAAGATTTTAGACTATTAGTGTCCAAAGAAGTGATGAAAGGGAATGCAGCTATATTACACAGTATTTTACTCTCTCAGACATTTAACCCCACAATACTTTCCACACTATATATTATGGCCCAGACCTCCAGTAAAGGCAGTAATGACACATGAATTAACACATTTTACCAACCCACTGTATCTTCTCTCTGCTCTGCTGACAGCAAATCAAAGGGCCGCTCTACTGGCTTCTCATAAAAGCACTGACCACTAGAGGCATAACTGCAATTACCACCCATATATCTGTGTTTTGTGTGTGTAAGCGCAGCAATAACATGCTGTGAGGAATGTTTCTTACAGTTGGTCTACATGAGAGACCAAAGGGACTGATGAGGATGAGAATGCTGTGTTAATGTAACAGCTTAAATGTGATTAACTCAAAATAAGTATGATGCTGGCTGGAGTTCTGTCAAAACTCTTCAATGACTTTATTAAACAAGAAGAAACCAAAACACAAAAACAGAGATTTCTCATCATACTCAACACTGATGTGTATATATACACATACATACCCACACACATTATATGGTTAGTGTCAAAATGGCAGGACAGCTCATCTTGCCTGAGGCAGATCACAAAAACGTATACCACAACCATGCAATAGGCTGACTATCAACATGTGGAGCTTTAAGAAAATGTATGAAACAATCATAGCTGAAAGGCTGGGAGTGATGGTCAGTACTTCAATACAACACACTGACTGTCTATGGGCTTTTTTGGTGTTCTGTCTAGTTATGTTTGATCCTTGGCTAAAGTTGGGTGTATGCCTTTAAGGTGCAGCATTTAAAAAAAAAAAGGAACCCCGAGGAAACTCGAGGAACCTGTTGTCCTTCCTCTTCCGTCTTCTGTACAAGTTCCCAGAAGCCAAACACACAAGCAAAAAGGCACCAATGTATGAAAATGCAACTGTACATGGTGCACATAGGCCTGGACTCCAAAACATTGATAAATATTAACCAGCCTGTTTTACATCCCACACAAATTTATTTAAAAGACATCATTGCTGCTGTTGTTCCAAGCAACAAACTGTTTATGTTGGTTCACTCGTGATGATCCACATTCCGTGTATCTGTTCTACATAACCTCGTTTATTTCATTTGTAGGTCAGCACCACAGAGTCAGTGCAATAAAGAATGTGCTTCTTTTACACACACTGTGCAACATTCACATGTGACCAGCATGCATGAGTCATCCCAAGCTTCCCTCTGATCACTTCCAGAAATGACATACTGAAATATACAACCCTCTCTTAAGAAGAGATCAAGAAAAGCATTAAGAAAGGAGAAGGCCTTGTCGACCAGTTGTGTGAACTGAATTGTAGTTATTTGTACAACTGAATTGTAATTGTAGATATTTTAGACCCCTGAAACTTTCCTGGAGTCCTTCAATAACTTCAGCAATATGCAAACTGGACTGTCAAAAAGGGGTTCTTTTCTTGCCCGCTTACAGACTTATGACTTATGAAAAATTCACTGTTTTGAGTTCAAAAAGGCCATACATTGTTTTGGATGTGTAATTTTAAAAAAGGTAAACATCCTAAATCATTATTGAGCCTTTCGTTTTGGTTCAAAGCCTTTCCCGCACCGGACAAGATGGATTGTATTATCCCAAAAGATCAATTCCTAAACACTGCTACACTACACTTTCAAAAGTGAAAGCACTCCATTTAATTAGTGAATCCAGCTTCTTCAACGTGCTTTCACTGCTGACACAGGCACTCGGTTCAGTAAACATGACTTGTTGTTCCCTCACAAAAGATTACTGCCAATAAAATGGGTTGCGCTGGAGCAGCCACACAAGAGCCCAAGTTAACCGTACCTAACTGTGGCCTCTCGAGTGAAGGAGCTCTATGCAATACCTGTTATTATAAGCTGGAGTGGCATTTGTGATGCAGAACTCATCAGCCAACATCAAAATCTGAACTCACTAATGCTCTTGTAGCTGAATGCAGCAAAACAGATTCCCAGCAATGTTCCAACATCTGGCACAAAGCCTTCCCAGAGGCTGATATTACTACCACTATCAATTAAAACCCTTTGAAACACTGGATGAGCTGTTGTCAACCAACTTTTGGACATGCTGTGTATGCTGCACCGCTCAGACTATGTGAGTTTGAGGAGACTCAGAACTGATTCAACAAAACCTCAGTATTTATTAGTGCATACAAAGGTGCTGCTTAAGTATACTGAGCAAGTACAGAAGTCAGATCTGTGATTAAAGTGCTGCTTTAAATTATTTTTTTTACATTAAATGTGCATTACATTTGAATAAATATTTTGCAAACAACAACCAAGCTGTTTAATTCAGTTAACTTGGCTGGTCGATATGCCCTAAAAATAGACTCGTATTTAGCTCCATTTGGAAGTGTCCACTGATGCATGCTGAATGATGTTAAGAGAGTGCTCAGCTGGTTTTGCCTGTTAATGCTCATACCAGTGAAAAGAGGGAAAAAATAAATAAACGGCAAACAAAAGAGATGGTAAAATATGAGCACACAAGTGATTTCTTAGAAAAGGTTCAATAGAGCCATACAAGGTCACTACCTAACACTCATTATATGCACATATAAGATATGCTGGCACACAGGACAGCGAGGACAGAAAGGTTTGAGCATGCATGCAGTAGAAAAACAGAAAACATGTGACATGCAGCTGGCGTACACAAATCTCTGAATTCTTCTGCCATGAGATGAAACCATTCCACCGCACATACGAACACAATCTGTCACAATAACTAATCTTTTGTGTCTGGAACGTCTGCAGCATGGACACAGCAAAGCAGAGCAGACTGCAGAAAGACCTGTATCACATTTCTTATAATGACTGTATCTTGGCCTTCACGGGTGAATGAGTTTCACTTTGTAGAGTCAAATCTAAAAAGGAAAAGAATTATAACATTTGTTTCTAAATTTTTGCATAATTAAAAATGACCCAGAGACCGAATCATTCATAATGGAGGTTATAGGAACGAGATTTCTGTAGAGTGTAACGCCTCTAAAAGCACCCTCACAGAAAGTTAGGTTATACTGCCTGGGACCCCAGACTGTTAACAATCATTGTAAGAATCATTTTTCAGAAACATTATTTTTAAAATACATTCATGGCAGAGCACTATAAAACCTTTACCACTGTTTTATCATCATTACCGTTACAAGCAAAAAACTGCACTGGTGGTTCTGGACAGTAAATAAAATGAAAGTATCTTTGTGACGCCTGGTCCGATTCACCACCACTGTGAAGTTTCTATATGGTTTCACATCCACAAAAACACCCACATAAAAAAGTCGAAACTCTATAACACATTGAGCCGCAACTGTCGCTGTCACTACATGTTCATTACAGATGTCTGTGCAGAGCAGCTCTGGTTTCTTTAAAGAATGCCATGATAATCCTGTAAACCATGATAGAAGGACAGGACATTTTTATACAGGCACATGCCTGCAGCTAAAACCAACATGCATTTATTTTCAATTTCCTTTTAGTTTTAGATAGATCTGTGTAATTTTCTTACATTCCTTACTATACAACACTCAGCTTAAGTGAACGTGGTGCAAGGGTACAGTGATCCATGGGTGAGAACCTTAAGTACTTCAAATGCAACGTCTACAGCATTTATAAGACGTGGATATGCAGCAGAAATGTGAAAATATAGATATTCTGTACATTTTCACTTAATTAAGCATCCTGACATCTGTAAGAAACCACTGTGTGAGTGTCAGTCTACTGAACACAGCAGGGACTATATCTGGCAAGGAATCAAGAACAAGGTTCCTGAAATAAGGTATCCTGATACACACACCCCTCAACACAATGTCAACAAGTCTCATGCACATGCCTGGAGCTCAAATAATAATGCGTTCATTTTTAGGGTTAATTTTGTTATAGTTTTGTAGTGTAATTTTCTATTCTTTCCTACTATATGTCACTCGTGAAAATGCTGCAAATGTACATAGGTGGCGATACATAGGTGAGAACCTTAAGTAGTTCAAATGCAACGTTTATAGCATTTATAAGATTATATATTATATTATTATTATACCCTTCAACAACCATGCCAGTAAGTCTGTGCTCGTGCTGACTCGGAGTAGATTAAAGATGGACTCACTCTGCGTATCCCGTGGCCCAGGGTAATCTCTTGGTCTCTTTGAGGATGAGGATGGGCCGGGCGATGTGATCCGCTGAGCACTCGATCTCGTCCGAGGACAGTCCGAGGAAGGCCGGCCTCATGTACGGGAACCGGGGCGGCAGGTCCGCCCCGCTGTGCTGCTCTCCGTCCGGAGAGCCGGACATGATGCCGCCGACGAAGCTGGCCACGGCGGATTTGACCCGGGTCAGCATGCTGCCGGCGCCGCGCCGCGGGTCCGAGCGGGGAACAGCGCGGCCGCCCTTACCAGAGCTCCCCCCCAGGACTCCGGAGACCCGGGCTCACAGAGAGACGGAGCGGGGGGACACGGGAGAACACAGGCAGAACATGCATACACTCAAACACAGACACACAAACTGACACTCACAGAGACGCACTGAGACGCGCCAGCCTCGCTTTAACTCTCCATTCAGCTCACAGAGAGAGAACCCGGAGTGAGAACCCGGAGAGAGAACCTGGAGCGCGCTCTCGCGACTGTGCAGTCAGGTGATCCTGCAGAGGGCGGAGCTTCAGGAATAAAAAAAAAGCCAACAAGAAAACGCATTTAATTTTTATAAAATATAATTTTCCTTCATACTACTCAGACCATAGCTATTTTATCTATTTATATTTGATCTATTTATCTTTATTTATCATATTTATCTTTATCATATGTATAAATATATATAAATGATAAAGATAAATATATAATATATTATATTAGCCTAGTGGGTAGGATACCTGTCTCAGATTGACTGGGGTAATCATGAGTCTTCCTCATAAATTCAGGGATGCTGTGGTTTTCAGATCTTTGGTCTTGGTGAGCCAGAAGTGAGTAGTGATAAATCGCATCCTTGGCACAGAAAATCTCATCCCAAGGTTCACAGAACTGCTTGAACCATATGCACCATAGAAGGTCAGTCACATCAAACCTTCTCTATGTATATTCAGCTTCACTCACCTCCGAGGAGATGAATCAACTGCCCCACCTACATCTTGCCCAGGGTTTTAAAAGTAATTTGGCTGGAGGGAGAACCCTGTGAACCGTGTGCGACGGCCCCTGTCAGCCTTTGGTTCATTTAGTGTCTGGTCATCCCTGCAGGCAAGCTTGGGATGGATTCTTGGAAACTTTATTGATCCTTCACTCCGGTCCTGTTTTCCCTGCAAAACCACCCGGTTTGACATAATCAAGGGCATCGGGATCACAGGGTACTTCCTTTTCCTGGCATTCTCTGAGAGGCACTGGGTCTCTTCAATATTTTGCTGAGCTCCAGCGATCGTTGGAAAGCGGGAACGGCCTTCCACTGCATTCGGTGCCATTCAAGCGAACTCACGAAAGTGTGGAAGGTCTTTCATGGCTTATGATGAGCTAAAAGAAATTTAAATAAAATCAGTCATGAGTATTGCATATAGCTCTGTTAATCCTACTGAAGAAAACTGACCTCTTTCTTGATCCTCATCAAAGTGAAGTTGTATGTCAAGCAAAACTCTTCAGCAGAACCAACTAGTTATTTTTACTAGCTGAGTAAAGATTAAATGTTGAGCCAGAAAAATCCAGAAAAATGATGATGTGAGCTCAAAGTTTAACCTCACTATTCAGTCCTGCACTGATGAGTTCCAACCAAAGACACTGACTGATTAAAGGAATGGGGGGCATTATGAAAAATTGGGCTCTTTAGGTTCTAAGTGTGGTGCCATTGGCAACCAATACAGTGGCACAATCAATCAAGTTCTATTAGTATCTATTAGAACAGGGGTGCCCACAGTTTTTAGGAAAAATGATCTACCAACAATAAAAATGCTAAACATTTTTTATATATATACAATGTATACTTTATATTTAACATATATACTGTTCACCTTGCATAACAGCATGAACAATACAATTCTGT
>JBBPDC010000129.1:24095492-24112945 GCA_037974485.1 Hemigrammopetersius urotaenia
CACACACACACACACACACACACACACACACACACACACACACACACACACACACACACACACACACACACTCATATGCACACAAGAACTTATTTGTCCTAATTGAGACCTGATTGTTACATTTATTTCAAGTTGGGGTAAGATTTCATGTTTGGTTTCTAAATGGATTTTGGCCTCTAATGACATAATGCCATTTAAATTACATTTTTGTGTATCCATGCTTGGGTGATGTGATGATCTTAAAGTCTGATATTTGTATACACTATTGCCCATACAATGTAATGTACAGTAATGTAAGCAAGTCTATTAGTAGTGCCTAACAGTTTAGTTTGGAAAGTGCAGACCCAACGCCAGGACTAAAACATGAATGGGGCATCAGAAAACCAAGAAGGGGCCGAAGTGTGGGAAGGGTGTATTGTGTGCAGAGTATCTACATGGCACAAAAAATTGATCTGTGCAAATGAACCACACTCTCAGGAGAGAATCAACAGTACTATAGAGCCACAAGCAAAAAACGTACATGTACAAAATCTTACGTTTTTTGTGAGCTCCTGAGATTTTTTGCAGATGTATACACAGGTACAAACTCAGTCCATTGTTATTCTCACACACAAGGCTCTCTTTGTATAACCATTCCTTTTTAGGCTGTGTCTGAACCGTGCACTGAGGGGCGACAGTAGAGGAGGTGTGTGTCTCGGGGTCACAGAGGCGTTCTGTTTCTAAACAGGAATTTCTCTCCTTCGAATTTTCCATCCAGGCTGTGGCTCTGACGCAGAAAGCACAGGGGATCCTCCACACCATTCACACACACACACATGGGCGCGCATGTTCACACATACACACAGCGGTGTTTATATGTTCCCTAGCACACACACACACCAACTTACACACATGCCGTTAGCGGTGCTGCAGACTGCCTGTCTCCATGGTGTGGTTAATAGATCTATGGGCCTATTCAGCAAGCTGGGACATCCTGCATGTAACCAAAGCTGCGCTGTTTATACCCCCTCTTAATACACACTGAGCCGGTAATTGAAACATGTCTCTTTTTTCCACACAACATTGTAAACTGTGTGTCTTTGTGCAGGACTGTAAGGACCTACTGTCTGTTTATGTGTGTACGTGTGCCTTTGGGAGAGAGAGAATGGCAGTAGTTGGCAACTACATTATAACACTATATTTCACAGGAATTTTTTCTTAATGTTTCAAGAATACACATGAATCAACATCCCAGGTGAACCAAAGATGTTCAAGCACTTTTTATGCTAAATTATGTCCATGATTCTGACAGTGCAATACCAGGCAAGTAAACATTTACAGTTCCTGTCTAACACTGGAGCCCCTATATATTCCAAAAGGCAAAGCTTGCTTTTCCATATTAGTTCATATTTTCAGATGCTTATAATAACTTTCCAACCTAAACACCAGGCATGAATTCATTTTACACAAAACACATGGCAACATAATTAACATTAAATATGGAACAAACAGCAGGCCGTCATGCAGTCAATGGAAAGGATTACTGGAGGCCCCATGGAGTACATTTACTGTATGAGGCATCCAGAAGAACTTCTTTTAGAACACATGAAGCATCAGCTACAAGAATCTTGGGTTTTGCTGTACTACTTTGCATGTTTTAATAAAATTGTTATATTTGCGGTTTCTGATGATTGTATTTTGACACAGTTTTCATTATTGTGCTGTATTCATTATTGAATTTGAATAAACAACTTATAAAAAATATAAACAAGACAGTATAAAGACAGTCTAATAGACCATGCGATGTTTTTACAGTGCACAGCACACAGTTTGTTGAAGCTTCTATTAAACTATACGCTTACAAAAGGGTTCTATATTTTTTTGTAAGTGAAAAAGTCACAAAAGCTTATTTTATGCATGCATTTGGTGAATACATGCTGAATTTGTGTGCACTGCTCACGCAATTGTTAATGGCAGTTTGAACATGCATCTATTAATGCCGCACGATCACCATAAGGGACATTGTATGTTGTGGGGAAACACATTTTCAGACAGAATTGATAAACGGATAGAATGCGGAAAACATTAATGCTGTGTTTGAATCTCACTGCTGGGATCACGCTTTTGTATTTTCACTTTCCATGTTTAACATTTCTGCAGTATTGTAAAAGTACGTAATAATATAAAAGTATAAATATGTAATAAATGCATGAGTACCATTGACTTCACATCCACAAAATGCTGGCCTCATGAAGGATTCATGAATGAAAATGAGTTCATAGACAATTATTTGTTTATGAACAGCTCAATAATCATTCCTAACCTGTTATAACAAACAGTTACAAGGACCTGTTGCATGACAGTTGACATTATTCTATACTAGTGGTTGTCAAACCAGTCCTGGACATTTGAAAGTTTTTCCTGCTTCCAACACGTCTGATCCAACCAATCAGTTAATTACTCTACTGCTCTTAAGCTGAAAAATGGCATGTGGTACTCCAGGACGAGTTTGGGAACCACTGATCTATAGCATTAAAGCTCAAATCTTACTGATTGCTTATTTTATTTTGTCTTCTCCATAAGTCCATCCGTCAGTTATTCCAGTCAGCTTCTCCTGCAATTAGTAAAAGAGGAATTCAGAATAAATGTCAGTTTAATTGACAGTGTTTGATAAAAAGTGAGCTGAGCTGTGCATTAGGATCAATACGTGACAGCTGGTCATAATAGGACTAATCCATCAATAGTTTATAGCTAATCACTAACATCTATCAATAGCTCACACTCTGCAACATCACATTTGAGAATCTCTGAACTGCAGCAATGAAACAATGACATGAGCTGTCTAGCTACTACTGGTTTAAATGTTTATTTGTACCTTTACGAAATGGCTACAGAAGGGTAACAGTCACTATGTAGCATCACTTTGTATAATTCACAGCAGCAACTGAACTTTACCGACTACAACATGAACAGAACACTGCAAATGATTACTGAAGGATTGTAATTCAAATTAATATGGTACTAATATGACTAACAAATTGCGGGTTCATATAAAGCAAAATACAATGTTTTTGTTTTAATGATATTATGATATACTTGCTTGCTCCGAAAAGATAGAATTTGTGCTTCTATGCAGTCTATTACAAAGGGCAAGTACTGACCACAAACGGCAGAAAGATGGAAATGAATCGTGCAGGATTACACACATTAGTCCAAATAGATAACTAATCTAGAGGGCATCATCAGATAGGCTGTGTGAATCTACAGCTTGGCTATAGATGTTTATAGATCCCTATTTGTGCCAATTTATCATTTTTCTTATGACATGTTAGTGGTGCTATTGTTCATAGGTATGTACTGTACATAATAATCAGCTTCAAGCACAACAATGTGGAGGGAAAGGGATAAAAAAAAAGTCAGTTTATACCAGCTCCCCTTGGATTGAATGGAACTTTTGCTAGCAATATTTAACCAAGAGCGATCAAACTTAACTTATTTGAACAAACTTATTTGTGGGTGAAGCATGCATAGGTTAAACGTGGGGTATAAATGTGAAGGTAAGGTAACAGATCTATATGGACCTATTTTGTTGCACACTGACTAGAGATGGCACAGCCTCTGCATTTAAAAGAGCAAAGAGAAACCCTTATTGATGACACCACACACTTTAAATGTTGGTGTGTTCTCTCTAGATGGTAAAACCGCTGACATTGATTATGTCATTCCATTGGGTTTTCAGAAGCCTATCTTAGCCTTTATTACATACTACAGCACGGAGCGTCCGGGTGTCAGAGATGTTCACTGAAAACAGGACACAGATCGCTTCATGTAATCAATATCCACTTCCTGCGGTGGAGCAGCAGACAATTTCCCATTCTGCAGGCCTATCGGGGTTGGCCTGTAAGCCGGACAACAGTGGGCTTGCCACGCTAGCATCTCTGGAGAAAATGGGTGGGTACAGAGCAGCCAGAATCAATAATGTGATCAATCCCAGAGACCTGTGAGTGATGGATGTGACAGCAAGAGAGCTGAGTGCAGTGCTGAGACAGACCACAGAGAGAGAGAGAGAGAGAGAGAGAGAGAGATGCAAAGAAAAAGGAGGGGGCACAAAGGTTGAGAGAGAGAGAGAGAGAGAGAGAGAGAGAGAGAGACACGAGATACAAAGAAAATTGCAAAGAGAAATGACAGAGAAAAAAGAAGGGGAGAGAAATATTGTGTGTGTGTGTGTGAGAGAGAGAGAGAGAGAGAGAGAGAGAATGATATATTGAGAGAGTGATGGAGCACATGGCATTCTCTTTGTGTTTGATCCGTCACGACAGATTGATAAGCGTGTCTGCGCTGCATTGCCTTGGCAACAGCCACAGTCTCAGGGTCACGGCAGGCGAGGGATAACGTGAGACGGTACATTGGGAGACAAGAAGTCACCCAAATTACACACCCAAACACACACAGACACATAGACACACGCACACACACACAGACACACGCAGACACACACCAGACCAAGATCAGGCATATTTCACTGGAGGCAGAACTCTGTGATCCTTTCTTATTCAGTTTACATTTCCTGGAAGTGCAGCTGATCATGTTCAGCTTGTTGTTTGGTGTTTCAGGTTCGGTACATACTGAACCCAAGCTGTTTAAATGAATCCACTATGTTCAGACAGCATAGATTTGTTTTGGACTAGCTGCTGGGGGAGCATATCCTAGGGGACTGATCAGGGCAGGCTGAGCTGTCCACAGTGAGCTCGCCCTGGGACAAAACCAGTACCTTAGAGCAGTCTGTAGTGCTGCCTGGATCAGTGGTAGTTTCTCTACTATTCTCTTTTACCTGTTGCTCCAGAATGGAGAAGCAAGCATGAAGTTTTAAGTGACACTGAACAGACTCAGAATCAGACTCATAGACAGACAGTAACTAGACAGTAACAACACATTTCACAAAGTATACAGTATATGATATCAGGTGAGATGTCCCTATTACAGATGTAAATATGGGAATATTCTTATAAGCAAAATAATATAACTCAAAATGACCAAAATGCCTCCTTAATGTCATGCACATGGGTAACGTGACTTGCAAGAGGTCCTGGAAGTAAAGCGCATCAAATTATATATAATCCAAGGTAGCCATTGCTCAGTCATTTAGTGTGTCCGAACACTATGTTTTAGTGTGTAGCGCGTTCAAATGCTAGTCCGTCACTTCCATTAAGTGCAACATGTTAGTGTTCCATTAATAACAACACTTACCCATGGTAGTGTGCACTACAGAAGGAAGTGCTCAGTGAGCACTACATGTCAGTGCACTCACGTAAGTGTGCTATTTCAGACA
The DNA here is from genome assembly GCA_037974485.1 of Hemigrammopetersius urotaenia. NCBI lineage: Eukaryota > Metazoa > Chordata > Actinopteri > Characiformes > Alestidae > Hemigrammopetersius > Hemigrammopetersius urotaenia. The sequence continues at coordinate 24,100,801 of JBBPDC010000129.1, forward strand.
CACTCATTGAGTCAATACCAGCACCCAGTCAGTTAATCTATTCAGGACCGTGAGTACTCTGGTTTTATACCAATCTTGAGAACACGGATTCTGGTGGGGATCTTCACTCTATTAGGAAGAGTAAAATCTTTACTCTCTGACACCAGAGGAGAGAGACAGGTGCTATTGTGAAGGTCTGTGTGCCTATTGCGCCTCCCCCAAACTGACTGGGAAATGGACAGACCAGGGGATTAGATTTGTTAGCCCGGCATATAACCATCACCACCAGCGATGGCCAGGCACTTGTCAACAGCCACATTACCCATCCAAGCTCACCCCTATCCCTCACTATTGACAACCACACAGAACAGATTCAATTATTAGCTACAACTCTTACTTCTCCCCCTTTACTCCTTGGAATCCCCTGGCTCCTCCTTCATAACTCGTTTATCTTGGGGACTCAGCAACATATCCTACAGGAAAGACTCAACTTGTCAGGAGCAATGTCTCCAGGCAAAGACTGGGATGTGCTCAGGGGAGTCTGAGACCCCTGAGGTAAACCCGGAAGCCATTTCCATCCCATATCGCAACCTGACTGCGGTCTTTAATAAAAACCATGCAGTTCAGCTCCCTCCTCATCAACCATATGACCTGGCCATAGACCTCCTGCTGGGCGTGGTACCCCTCCGTGGACAACTATTCTCTTTCTATTCAAGATTCAAGATTCAAACCCTTTATTGTCACGTGTACAGTAGAAATTACATTTCTCTGTGCAATGAAATTCTTAATTTGCTATAAAATATATAGAATAAGAATAAAAATAATAATGGTACATTAAGTGTGACATGCAGATGTGAATAATATTAATTGTGCATTTGCAAAATCAAGGAAATGTGCAAAGGAGCAAAAATTATAGTATGAGGTAGATGATGTGCAAATGAGCTTAATGTGCAAAATTACAGTCAGCTGTTAAGGAGTCTAATGGCAGTGGGGAATAAGGAGTTACTTAGTCTGGAGGTTCTAGATTTCATACTTCTGAACCTTTGTCAGGAGGGCAGGAGTGTGAACAGTCCATGTTTGGTGTGTGTGAGGTTTTGGAGGCAGCTCTCCTATGGACTCGGTGGTGGTAGATGCTCTGCGGAGATGGCAACATGATTCCTGATGATCTTCTCTGCATCTGTTATCACTCTCTGCAGACTTTTGAGGTCCATAGCAGTAGTGTTCCCGTACCATGCAGTGATGCAGCTGGTCAGTGTGATCTCCACAATGCAGCTGTAGAAGTTGCTAAGGATCTTGGCTGACATACCAAATTTCCTCAGCCTCCTCAGGAAGTACAGCCTCTGTTGAGCCGTCTTGACCAGCTGTGTGGTGTTCAGTGTCCAGGTGTGGTCCTCACTGTTGTGGACCCCCAGGTACTTAAAGCTGCTCACCCTCTCCACTTCAAGCTCCCGGATAAACAGTGGATGATGAGGCCTCCTCTTCTTCCTCGTGTCCATGGAGGAGCAGTGGTCCATGGATGAATACATCAGCGAAGGGCTGTGCCACTGTTTGGCCCTCCACCTCTCCTGTGGCTGCGGGGTTCTTCTTTGTCAAGAAGAAAGACAGAAGCCTCTGTCCCTGTGTCAAGAGAGGGGATGCATTATGGTAAAGAATAGGCACCTGCTTCCACGCCCTGGACGACCTTTCTGGTGCTTCTATTTTCACAAAGTTGGACCTAAGGAGCAAATACAATCTGGTTTGCATCAGGGAGGGCAACTTTCAAAACCTGACTGGACATTATGAGACCCTGTTTGTACCCTTCACCCTGTGCATTATTCATGCAGTGTTCCAAATGTTCATCAACGACGTGCTGCCGGACATGATGGGTCATTGGGCATTTGTTTACCTAGATGACATCCTCATCTATTCCAAGACAGAGGAACATGTACAGCATGTGTGAGCGGTTATTTGGAGCTTGCTGGCCCACCAACTATACTGTTGAAGAAATTTGCTTTCCACCAGCACTCCACCATATTCCTGGGTTTTGTCATAACCCCTAAGGGTGTGGCCATGGATCCCCAGAATATGGAAGCTGTGTGTGACTGGCCCCTATCCATAATGCTGAAGCAGCTCTAGCACTTTCTGGGTTTGCCAACTTCTGTTGATGCTGGAATACCTTTTAACGTAATCCTCAAGCCATTGAAGCTTTACATTAACTGTGCCTACTCTTCACTTCAGCTCCCATCCTTCTCCATCCAGTAAGTCATTCATTGTGGAGGTGGAGGCTTCTGATGTGGGCGTAGGAGTGGCCCTCTCCCAGCGAGGTCGAGACCAGAATCTGCATCCTTGTTTAAAATGTAACCCCACTGAGCAATAGTGGCATAACTGGCTCCAGGGTGGTTGTGAGTCATTTATGGTCTGGGCGGACCATCAAAATCCACTTACAATTCAGCAAATAAAATAGCTGAATCCTCAACAAGTACAGTGCGCTCTATTCTTTGAAAAGTTTAACTTCTATCTCTCCTGCCATCCGGGGTCGAAGAACACCAAAGCTGATGCCCTCTCAGCTATCTCGCAATCTCCATGTCTCCTCCAGCACTGGGCTCAGTATGTTTGAGGTATGCTATGGTTTCCAACTGCGGATGTTTGAACATCAAGAAGCGGAGGTTGATGTACTGTCAGGCCAACAGATGGTCGGGCGATTGTTCCATGTAGGGGACAGGTTCTGGCTTCCCACTAAACATGTACAACTTTACACTGAGTCCAAGAAACTCACCCCACTTCATTGGCCCACTCAAGATAATTTACCAGATTAACCCTGTCACCTTCTGGCTCCACCTGCCTTCCATGCTCCAGGTCCTCCCAGTCTTTTACTCCTCACAGGTCAAACCAGTATTTTTTCACTGATGAACCCCCAGGATACTGCCCCACTATCCCCCCAGATTGTTGATGGTGGTCCTGTTTATACTATCCCATGCATCGTGTACTGCGTCAGAGGGGTTGTGGCACCCAGTACCTTGTGGAAGGCTACGGTCCTGAGGAGCGGTTCTGGTTGCCTGAGTCGTTTATTCATGACCCATTTCTCATTCAGGACTACTGTCATATCCTCCCAGCCAGGTCCATCTGGTCCTAGAGGGAAAGTACTGTCATGAAGTGAGGCTTGTCACATGGTATATAAGTCAAGGTCACAGAGGTAGCCATTGCTCAGTCTTTGAGTCAACACCAGCACCCTGCCAGTTCATCTCTTCAGGACCATATCAATCTTGTGTGTATGATAGAATGTGGATTCTGGTGGGAATCTTTACTCTTTTAGGGAGCATTCTCAAATCAAAGTGCATGGACTGCCTGCTCTCTCGTGTCACTCCGCAATTGGGTTTATCCTCCATGCTACACTGGTGTAATGGATGGTCTTTCTTTGTGACACTAAAACTATGAAATGCACCAGGGTACTCCAGAATGCTCCAGAATCCAGGGCCTCTGAACTGTTTAGGCAGTATCCTTTAATCCTATTATGAGTCTTAGGAAGTACCACCATTATTGTGTCTCTAAAACCGAGTTGAGGCAGTCCATTAGGGGACACAAAAAGACAAAAGGCCAGAGAAAGTAATTGTGAAGGACAAGAACTGCAGTGAACTTTGAGGAACACCTGCTGTGCCCCACAAGACAGATGTGGATTGTTGACATCAGACCACATTGCCTCATCACATGACTTCTCCCACACTGTGAAGTTTCCCTGAAACCTCTATTGTGCGATGTCCATGTTTACTGAGCCATCTCAAACTTTGAGAACAGCGAGACTATAGGAACACAACAGGATCAATAACAGTGCTCAGAGGCTGGATGTCAAGTGCTTATTATTGCATTCCCAGGAGTTATTTCTCTTGAGGCACAATTACTACACACAGCAGTGGTGGAGCTGAGCCAGTGCAAACATCTATTCCCACATTGCTGCACCAAGCAATCAGCCGGGCTCCACACCTGAGGCTGAAGGAACAATACCCTGAGAAGTTACCTATGCTTCTTTAGCAAACACCTCTGCTCCTCAGGCCCTGCTGAAATGTGTGGCTTCCGTGACTAGGGCGGAGGAGCTCCTCCATGTGGGTAAATAAATAATTCAGGTTTCTTGTGTAGCTTTCACACAGAAATGCCTTCAAGGGGCCACATCTTTTGATCTCAGGCCTTTCCCAGAAAATGCCTGAGTGAAATGTGAGGAATTTCTAGCTGGATTTGGGCCACAGTGCTCCAGTATAACCTGTGTTGATGTTTGAGGGCATGTGTGTGCGTAGGTCCAAATCTCCACAAGTGGGGGTAAGGAAAGTAATATCAATATATGTACACTCAATATTAACCTTTTATTGAAATGCATCTCCAAAAATGCCTTTGTTGATTGGAGCCAGGAGTTCAATTTTTGTTTCACCACAGTACCAGATTCCAAAAAGCCTTTGATTTAAGTGTTGCATGGCATACTTCAGACGCTGACTTTTGAGATGAGAACAAAATTACCTTCTGATGTGCCTTCCATGCAGATGACGTTTGTGCAGCGTTTCACTGTGAGCCAATGCATCATTATTTCTCTACCAGCAAACTCATCCTGCATGAATATACATAAACATAGTCAAAAACCGGAAACTGGTGAACTCATACATGTAAATCAATAACATCCCAATTAAATATAAATATTTTCATTAATGCACATGATTTTAGTTCGATACTCCTAAAATTACTGCATAACTGCATGACCCTTCTCTATTTATTTTTCCTCTTTTTTCTTGAAACCAAACACTAATCAGCTATAGAAGAGAAAATGGTGCGTGGCCATTATGTTTTCAATCAATGTTTCAGTCAATATCAATAATCAATAAAACTCCAATTCAGGATAGGGGAGCATCCCCAGATGTCAGGGCTGTTAAAAGCAACTGGAAAAAAATAATAATGATAGCTAAACTTTTAAAGTATTTGAGCCAAATTCAGACCAGTGCATTGTTCTGGAGAGGAGTTTATACTTTTATTTTTTTAAATACATGATTCCCACAAGCTGAATTTTTTTCAGTTTGAAATAAATTTCCAAAAATAATCAAATAAAAACAAAATCACTTCAGTACATCCATCTTAAAACACCTTCCCACATTTCTGACCCAGTCTGTAAAAAAATGCGGAAAACACCTGGATGTGGAAAAAAAAATTCAAACTGACTATGAGTAAGAGTATATCTTACTCACTGCTTAAAGTAAGCAGTAGTTAGACACAGATGGATTGACAGAGGGATAGCTGGAGTCATGCAGGTTGACAGAAGCCCAGCTGGCTAGTTAGAAAGAAAGACGCCCTGACTGATACTCAAACTGACAGTGAGACACAAACATTTGGATGGACTGACACATTTCTGATGGATGTTTGCGCTGTGCTGGTTCCACCACAAGCTGTCAGTCAGACCTGAGTTAAAACCACTCCCACTGATAAACCACTATAGCTTCATGCATAATGCAGCAATCCACTTACAGGTTACCTTATTTGGTTGTCAAATTCGTTGTATGGCCTCGGCAGTTAAACAGACGCATGGGTGCAGGTTGCATGGATGCAGTGCTAGATTTGTGAGGACACATGTATTTAAATATCTGTATGAAAACATTATTATAAATGGGTCAATAAAAATAATCCTGTATTACTTGGAAAAGGATAAAAATAGATTCATTTACATTTAAAGTTTGGGGAATTGTGAAGTTTCTGAATTATAATCCTATATATTGCACAGCCTTCACACAGCTACATTTTGCCTGTTGTTTTGAGCATATAGAAACAAACTGCTGTCGAGGATTAAAGGTCAGGTGGTGTAAAAAGCCCATCTCCCCTCCCCCACCTGCTGATGTGAGAAGAGCACAGCAATTTCTATTCTAATAGAGATGAGCAGGATTTAAGAAAGGGATGCTGGTCTTACATCAATAACCCTCCTCTATTCTGATCCAGTGACCTTTAAACCCAGCGTAATAAGGAGAGAGGAGTGGCGGGTGTCGTAAATGCCAGTCCAAGTTGAGCTCATGTCCTGGGGGTTAAATTGAGGTCAGGTCTCTGAGATTTGGTGTGGAAGTGAAATACTAACTGACATTGTAGATGCTGAGAATGAGAACAAACAGCAGAGTCCTGGAAAAGTCATGTTTGTGTAACAAGAGCAGACAATGGATGAAACATAATGCAATGCAGTCCAATCTTAACTAGTCGGGACTAGTCAAAAGTTTGCATTGAGCTATTGATTCTTAAGAACATGCATATGGAGCTTGCATTTCTTTATAACTCTGATGACAAGAAGAAAATATATTCTTAAATGTACATTAATGTACATTTTCTAATGACGTTTCTATTGGCTCCGTGATGCAAGGTTGATGCTGGATACAGGGTAAAAATAGGGGTTATATTACATATGCAACACCATTAACCATGTTAAAACCACTGTAGAAGTCCAACATAAGGTCAAAGAACATTGTAAATGGTCCATAAACTATGTTTGCTTATATTTCATCATTTAAAAGATGTTCACTACTGGCATCTTTCAAAATAAGACACAATTCATTTTACCTGACCCTTCCTTTATCTCTTATAAAGGCTGTTTTTTATGGTATCTTTAAGACTTGTACATGTAAATGATCTCTGTTATGATTGGCTGCACTGAATTGTTCCTTAATAAAAGAGACGTAGTGGCTAAAACACTCTGAAGTATAACTCATTGTAGCTGAATAGGATAGATGTAAATGTACTGTTTTGTTATAAAATCACAAAAACAGTGAATTCCAAACAACTTGGCAGTTTATCCTTTCATGCTGAGGTAGCTACATAAAAAAGTATCCCATTTCAAATGACACATTTCTTTTTTTACAAAAAATAAAATAATTTAATTTAAAATAGCACTAATGCAATCATGTCTCTCTTTACTCATCCTGTGACTTATTTGTTGCATATCATAAGCAAAAGCCTAATAACACTGAAGGCTACTGTAGAGAGGAATGGCGGAGGGGAATGCAATTGGAGTGTGAAGCTCACTGGAGCTTTATGGCATTGAATACTGCTAAAGGTCCTTTAAAAAAAAAGTTTTTAGAAATTACATTCATACAGATAAGGAGACGTAAGAGAGTAAGTTCAAAACATATTTGGTGAATGTGATCACATGTGAACCAGAAGGACCTTGGATAGCCAAAATAAGAGCTAGGCTTATTTCCTTATGAGTGTGCGTGTGTGTGTGTGTGTGTGTGTGTATGTGTGTTGGGGGGTTTGTTGGCTATGAAAATGTCAGGTCCCGAGTATGACAGAAACGGACCTGCCACCCTCAAGTGCACTTTAGTTAGACCCTGCAGGAAAACAGAAAATATTCAAAATATTTACCAAATTTCCCTTTTCAGCTAGCACTTCAATACTCAGTGATATTAGTGGGCTATTACATAATGTGCAGACTGAGATCTTCATATTTTATTATAGCGCAGTATTTTCAGAACATTCAGAACATTGTTTTGAACATGAGATCTGATTTAAGGGGGCAGTGTTGTAACAAGCATGGTTGTCACATCCAGGCCTCCCAGGCCCACACACATAGAGAAGTGTCACCGGAGTTCTGAGCCTGAAGGGGGATCCCCCTTCTGTCCACGTGTGAGTGTGTTTATGTTTGTCTTGGGTGCTTGTCAACCCACCTGTCCCGGCCGGCTCATTAGCAGTTGGGTGACAGGGTTGCCAGACGCCACACCTGCTTTAGATTATGTAATAATTACCTTTCATTTAGAGTTAACCTGTCGAGTGTCCTGATTGGTATTTGTTGAGCCTCCTGTGTACTCCTCAGATAAGAGCCAGCCGGTTGTTGGTTGTCACCGTCATTTTTCCCTGTTCGGTTTCCACTCTGTTCCCTCCACTGGGCTGTGAGACAGTACGAGAAAGGAATCAAGACTTACCCTCATCTACAGACTAGTGTTCATGCCTTCTGAAACCTTGCTGATCTTTCACGTATTACAAGAAAGTAACTTCCCTTTCTTACCCTTTACAGAGGTGACGAAGATGCCACCAGAGCAGCTGTACAGTGAAAGCCCTACAGGACTCATATCGCTGAGTGCGCTATTGAAACCCTCATTAAAGGCTAAAACTGTATCTGCATTTGCAGGTCCACCGGAGGGTCCAGTATCACAAGGAAACCGGTGCTAATTGTTGTGTTCTGTGAAACTTTCGTTGTTCTAAGTCTTCTGATTAAAGTCTGGTTCTCAGAGATCCCCTTGCCCTTGCGTCCTCCTTCCCAGTCCTGATATGACAAATGACAACACCAGTCACATAGACGCAGCAGGGATTCCACTACCATCAGAGATCAACCTACTCCAACAGAGCCTTGCAGTTCAATTGGAACACCTGGCGGGAGCGGTCACAAATCTGACCCACACTCCTCATCAGCTGCCAACCCCGCCTCTCGAACCAGCACCTGCAGCTGTTCCTGTGCCAACCCAAATCACCACTGTGTGTACTCGAACACCCAGGCATGCTTTGCTACCCAAAAGGTGCAGGACAGTATGCAGGAGACCCATCAGACTTGTGATCTTTATTTCGCAGAATTTTCAGAGATGACAGAACACCAAAAGATTTCCCTTCTGGTCCAGCGGCTTACAGGCTGGGCCTTAGACTGGGCAGTGGCATTTTGGCAGGATGGAGGCTCTGAATTCCAAGATTATCTTCAATCCAGAGCAGGATTCAAGTCAGTGTTTGACTTCCCGGACCAAGGAAAAATCAGTAGTACGTGTCTCTGGCAGAATATTCCATTGATTTCTGCACTGCTTACTGACCTCTGTTTTTGGCTTGCCCTTTAAACCTGTTTTATGGATGCGGCAAGGGACGCATTCACCAAAATCAAAGGACAGTTCACGTCTGCACCTATTCTAAAATTGCCTAATACTGCCTGCTCCATTCATAGCAGAGGTAGATGCCTCTAAAGTAGGCCTAGGCGTCGTGCTATCACAGAAACACGGAACCCCAGAGAAGCTCCACCCATGTGCATACTATTCGATGAAGCTGTCCGACGCAGACCGCAATTACAACATCAGTAACTGCAGACTAGAGGAGTGGCGTCACTGGCTGGAGGGAGCTAGACATCCCTTCACTGTGTGCACTGACCACCGGAACCTCGAATACATCTGGTAGGCTAAGAGACTAAACCCGCACCAAGCACTTTGGGCCCTGTTTTTCACGCGCTTTGACTATTCAATAACTTACAGGCCAGGGTCCAAGAAAGGGATTGACACGTTGTTGCGACGCTACCCACATCCCGAGAATAATTCTCAGCCCGAAACAATAATTCCTGCTGCGCTTATTGTGGCCCCCATAGTATGGGATTTAGAATGTTCCAGAGCCTCTGAGAGACAAAGTAATTGAGGGGGCGCATAATAACCCTGCTACAGGGCATCCAGGTGTTCAAAGAACTGTCAAAGTAATTATGCATAAATATTGGTGGCCCTAGTTAAGAGAGGTAGTGGAGTGTGCTGTGCCCTCTTGCTCCATCTGTGCTATTACTAAGTTTACTAAGGTTCCCCTTCAACTACCTGCTGGGAAATGAATGCCTCTCCTGGTTCCGAAAAGGCCATGGTCTCACGTGGCAGTGGACTTCGCCACAGACCTTCCGGAGTCTAAAGGGTACACAGTCATTCTGGTGGTCATTCTGGCTCTGTTCAGATCTGTGTTCTTGCACTATGGCTTTCCGGAGGACATCCTGTCCGACTGGGGTCCCCAGTTCATGTCAAGAGTTTGGGACACGTTCTTTAAGAAACTTAAAGGTTCAAAAGTCAAGCAGACTGATGACGGAGGAAGACAGCGCTGTTCTGGGCTCATGATCAGGTCTGGCTCTCCACCTGGGACTTCAGGTTGCAAATGCCATGAAAAAGCTCTCTCCGAGATTCATGGGGCCTTACAAAAGCCTCAAGCAAATTAATTCTGTGACTTACAAATTACTACTACTCTCTCACATGCATATTTCCCGTTTTCCATGTGTTCAATTTCCTCTCTGGTCCCTCCGCCGGGCTGTGAGACAGTACGAGAAAGGAATCAAGACTTACCTTTGCCTACAGACTAGCGTTCATGCCTTCAGAAACCTGGCTCTCAGATCAGTGTGGATAACTTGCCGATCTTTATCACATTCCAAGAAAATAACTTCCCTTTCTGTCTTACCCTTTGCAGAGGTGATGAAGAAGCCGCTAGAGCAGCTGTCCAGGGAAGGTCCTATAGGACTCATAGCTCTGAAAGCATTGAAACCCTCATTAGAGGCTAAAACTGTATCTAAATTTGCAGGTCCTCCAGAGGGTCCAGTATCACATTATTTTCTTAATAATTTAGAAGTAAAATGCGTAAAAAAAATATATTTCCATGAAAAGAAAAAATGTAGAATATTTGCAGGTCCCGCATTGTTGTGGAGATTTCCTCATAAAACGATGAGTTTGGTTCTAAAAAAAATCAGCGTTTGACTGGATCTGCGAGTCCTGATACATGTAAAACTGGGGGATAACTGTCATCTTATGAATTTCAGATGTTCTCAGTAGCTGATGTGTCCCCCTTTTGGATCAATGAGTCTTGAGTTGGACTCCACATGTTTGTGTAAAAGTCATATCACAACCTATATCACAAATTTGCTTTAATTTAGCCCTTTGGTGAGTGAGGGGTTTTTCTCCATCTTTCTAGAATTTCATGCTTATATAATAAATTATCCTGGCTACCAAAAACTTTTAGCCCTGCAAGCTCTCAAAAAATGAAATACTTATGATGCTGTGTTATAAGTTCAGTTTTTGATACATTTATTTGCTGTTGGGCAATGGATAGTAACAATTTGTCCTATACAGTTTTCTATATTGTCTTTACTGTGTTTCCAGTGTTCTTCCACAGTCAACACTGGGTCACTGTCTGATTATACAGTATATGGACAGCACTATTAGATCATACCACTGCTTTCCAGACATGCTTTTTCCTGCTCCAATACACCTGTCTTAACTCATCAGCTCATTAACAAGCCCTTTATGAGTTTAGATTGACTCTCTTAGAGCGCCACTGTGGCTTATTATTATTATTATTATTAGTAGTAGTAGTAGTAGTAGTAGTAGTAGTTGTAGTAGTTGTAGTTGTAGTAGTAGTAGCAGTAGCAGTAGTAGTAGTAGTGGTAGTAGTAGTGCCAGCAGGAGTACTATTAGTAATAGCAGCAGCAGCAGCAGCAGCAGCAGCAGCAGGGTGGGTAGGATACTTGTCTCTGGACTAAGAGGTCATGGGTTTGAATCCTACCTTCAGCAGTTAAGGAATTAAGCTTTGGATAAAAGTGTCTGCTAAATACCGTAAATGTAGTAGCAGTAGTAGTAGTAAAAAAAGTAACACAAAGTCCTCAATGCATCACTGTGTTCCGTGGGTTTCTGTCAGATTGTAGACAGTGGCAGCTCTACTCTTTACCAAAGGAGTCACTCTATACATTTATATGTTCATGGGTGTGCTACAAGCTTCAAATGTTAATCTCCACCTATCCATTATATGAGCTACTAATCCTTAACTAGGGATATGGGCATAGCCCAGCAATCAAGGGGTGAAAGGAAAACACCCAAGAAACCATCACAGGGCGGATACATGGACAAACACGTCCACGCACACCGTTTAGCAACTCCAGTTACATGACTTTGGACTGTGGGAAAAAACAGAGTACCCAGGGGAACCCCACCGGAGAACAAGCAAACTCTTCACAGAAAGGACCCTCGGCCACCCTGGCCAGGAATACTAAATATAAAATTACATTAATTACCATTGATAACCATGAGTCAGGAGATACAGGCTGCATTAAAAGTCTAATGAATTTAACAGCCAAAGATCAGTGTGGGTGTTTTAGTGGTCATAGATCTGCATATTTTATTGAACTCCATTTCTAGATAATGCGATATTTGCCATTTTCACAATACAGCAATAAATGTGAATAATCATGGAATAATCATCTTCTCGAACAAAACCAATAATTTTTACGATGTGCAATGTGTGAGTGTACTATTGCACTTTCAGCTCTAAAGTACAATGTCACAGCTCTGACACACTCTTTACACACTGAAAATCATCCCTTTAGTCCTCCGTTTCAGAAAAAAAACGTGTCTCACACACACACACACACACACACACACACACACACACACACACACACACACACACACACACACACACACAC
>JBBPDC010000129.1:24174362-24184589 GCA_037974485.1 Hemigrammopetersius urotaenia
GATGATCGCACGAACGAGAGAGACAGAGAAAGGGAGAGAGAGCGAGAGAGAGAGACAGAGAGAGCGAGAGAGAGAGACAGAGAGCGACAGAGAGAGAGAGTGAATCCGCGCTGAAATATCAAGGTGAAAGTCATCCTAGCTTGCGTAGTATAGACCCAGCTCCCAACCCAACTTTGTGAATAGATTAATGGCGAAATTTTTTTCTCGCGTTAACGGCCCAGCACTAGTTTACATATTTTGCTTCTCTGGCACATGAAACTTCAGAGTCTTAGCTTTGAAATGTGTCCAACCGCAAATAATAATAACTTTGTGTGACGAAATTGTGACGTTTTAAAGTTGGTACTGTAAATTCCAAGATGGCCACCAAAATGGGGTGAAAACTAACAGTGGGTCTTAATGCTGAAAAGGTTGAGAACCATTGCACTAGGGGATGATTAGCATTACCTATAGCTCTAATTCCAGTCTGCTAGAATGTATAACACTATAGGTCATTGTAGCGCACCACAGGGCCCATTTTAAAGTAAACATGAAAGCGTTGACAGAAATAATCTATCATCTGTGTGGGCGGCATGAACAAGCATGATAGTGCACACTTGACTACTGTCCCTCTGGGACATGGATGCATCTTATTAATTTCATTTATTGTTGTTGTATCATGTCTGTGACCTCCAATTATGGCATCCACTGTGGGCATTGTTGCAGCTGCTGCAGGGGAGTGGGAATGAGGCTTGTGGGGCTCCAAGCACAATTGATCAAAGCTCTGACTTGGCTTACAAGCAGCAGGGAGCATGGGTTAAGCTACTACGTATGAAATTGAACTCATTTGTCTTCAGGGTTAGAAAGACTCCCAAGCCATATTGGAGATGTACAAGTGGAAGGCTTGGATAAGCCATTAGTGAGAAGCGGAATATGGCTTTGGAATAACAGCGCGATAGAAAATACCAGGTACCAGGCTCCCAAAATGCTGAAACTGAAGCAAATGCTCACTGCTTTGGTGGACAGTGGTTTGTGATTTATTTTAAAGGAATAGTTTGTTAAAACTTGAAGTTGTTTTTGACACTGTATGGCACAAGTATGGGCTAAATTTAATCCTATATCCTTGTATTCCTATAACATTTTTTGATCAAATAGATTTGGCAAAAGGGAAAATATATGTTTGATTTACTATATATTTATCTTTAAGATATTAACTTAACAGCTCAGAAAGCATCTGATGACAGAGCCTTAACAAGTCGGAACGGCACTACACCACAAAGCACAAGGCATGACTGTAATGAAGACTCGTGCTGACAACAGTGTCCACCCATATACTCAACCATTTCCATAATGCCCCTGACAAATGAGACGGTATTGTCATTGTCTGGACCGCTGCCATACCCAGGGGAAAGGAGATCATTATGGATCAGTGTGGGTTGGACGTGAACTGGGTGAGTGTTTTCTCCCGTCCCTCTTGTTGACTCATTATGGATGGAGATTATTAATTATGTGTCTATGAGGAGCGATTTGATTGACAGGTGTTGGGAATTGACTTGACAGGCTGCAAAATGTTGAGACTGCATTGAGATACAGGGTCAGTCCAGTTCAAGGCTCCTCTTTGTCTGTCAAGTGCTATAAGTCTTTCTGCACAATAACATGTGCAAAATTCTATAAAATCTCATAAAAGGTAAAAACCACAAACAAACACAATCATTACCTTGGATTAAATTTGGGCCAAAATGGCATATTTCTTTCAGTGCAGTAATTTGTTAGATTTTTGTTGTTGTCTCATTTGCCATCCTTTAGCTTGGCAAATGGATGAAGACAGGAAGACAAATTGACAGATAAATAGATATAGATGGATGGATAATGTACCGTGTTGTTCTCTTCTAATGTACTCTATTGAGGGCTTTGTATGAATAGAAACAATTGATGCTGTCAAAATGAAGTATCTCACTGTAGAGGTCCCTTCAGGGGGCACAGAGTGCGCTGATACCCAGTTAAGGGAATCAGGGTGTGTGCAGCGATAGATGCAGGTGGAAGTGTTCTATTGTTGTCGGCTTGGAGGGGACAAGTCTGGGTAAATTAGTGCAATGAGCTGGGACTGTCACTCCATATTTCTCCCAGAGGACAGAACACACAGTCCTCACAGCTGGAGTCCGCCTGACTAACACAGCCACCACGCACCAGCACAGACAAACACACGCACACACACACACACACACACACACACACACAGGCACACACACACACGCACGCACGCACACACACACACACACACACACACACACACACACGCACACACACACACACACACACGCACACACACACAAACACTCAGTTTATACAAAACATGAACTTGATACACACTGTTCTAAGCCTTAAACGCACACGTTTCTCCAGCCACTAATTTGAACATTAGGTCATTAATTATGACATTAATTATTCATATGTATGTATTAAGCAATAACTGAATTACTTCATTAAGTGCAACATCTTATGTGCAATAGTCTTAATGTGCAGTATCATTACTTATGTCAGTATTACTTTTATTACTTAAATATTACTGCAATAACATACTCCAAACTACCATTTCACTCTATTGTGTTACTTAGTATTTATATCCAGCATTTCTGTATATAGCATGGTGTATTTTCATATTGAGTTATTTCTTACTCCACGATCGATAAAGTTTTCTGATTCTATGGTGAACTAAGAGTATTTTCTGCTAATTTGTATATATATATATATATTCTTCTTCATATGATCTGTAAGATCTGCATTAACATTCATGAACTTCTAAACAGGACCTGAACCTGTTCGACTGCTTTTGATTAGACTGGCTCCAAAAGAGTTGATTCATCTGAATCTGAGGGGTCTGTGAATGTGTGTGATGCAGGAAAGTGTTGTGTAGCTTGCTAAATTATAAGGCTGCTGATAACGATAGCTGTGGCCCACCTTACTTGCACCCATACCACAGCTATTATCACTTAAGTTTGTCTGACTCTGTGTGATTACACCATAATTGGAATGAACTGTCTGAACTTGGTGCAATTATAATGGAAAATCAAATCCAGTTATTTAAATGTCACCGGCTTGATTAATTAGTTACGAGCTATTGGTCTTATTAGTCTTAACAATAATAATGGACACAGAAGATATAAGGCAAAAGACCATGACATATAACACACAAATAAAGCGCATTAGAATCAGAATCAGAAAATGTTAATGATCCTGAAGAAAATGCATTAAAAGGTCTTGTGTACTGAGGTGTTACCAGACTGTTTTACAAATAATATCTAGTGATTTGTATTGACCCATTCGCAATGAAATATGTCACTCAGGGAAGCTGACATTTTCAAGAGGTGTAAAAAAAGAAGAGTAGCAAGGTTTTGGTCCAGCAGTGACCTTGTCCTACATGCTGATTTGTGTTAGTGTAATCACTTGGGACACAAATGAGCCAGTAATATCAATATTCATTAGTAATAATGCTCTGGTATTACTAATGAACTGTCTATAGGCTCCTAATTTTGCGTGGAAGTGAAAAAGTGTAGTAGGAAGCTAAAGAAAATTTCCTGTACTTTGTTGATCTAGACTAATTTCTGATATTTGCTGTATATTTGATGACATAAACAAAATAAAACATAGCTTTGACAGTACTGGCTAGGTTGAAGGTGCAGTAAAAAGTGAACCCAGTGATCTGCCGGAAGAATAAACTGTGCTGACAAAAGGTCCCCCTATCAGCGGAAGTAATAGTAAAGGCTAAAGAGGAGAACAATCTGTTTTAAATAAATAAATAAATAAATAAATAGCCATAATAAAGATAAGCAATGAAGGGAATGTTGCTGATGTCTGGAGTTTTCTCTTATCTCTTATTTTACTAGGTGAAAAGATAGAGCCATGAAGCTCTGTCATATGAATTCACACACACACACACACACACACACACACACACTCTCTCTCTCTCTCTCTCTCTCATGGAGACCTTTGGATTGTATTTACTATGTGTAAGAGGGGCCAGAGGCCAAACATTTATATGGTTACAGCATGAACTGAAGGAACTCCAGTAGATATCTTTCCTTTTCTGAGGCTAACAAGGTTGAATCTTCTGAGCTTGTCATCCGGTCCTGATTAACAGAAGCAGGTTTTCTTATCATGGCCTTGCTGCAGTCAGGTGTGGCAGGAGTCATATACATTGTCAAACAAGTTAGATTTGTCAAATTATGAATGTGAGTTACAGGACCATACAGTGTTTGTGGGTTGTAAATAATTTCATCTTTAAAGGTCACCATTTCAGCATAGCCCTCAAATTAAAACTGCAAGAATATCATTATTGTTTGGATCTCTTAAACACTAACTTTGAAGACCCAGTCCCCACTTAGAAGATTTCATTCTCCTCAGTCCTGTTGACACTGTTTTTTATTGGGACAATTATGCAGATGTCATTGTTGATGGAAAAGGTGCTATATAATATTCTTCTTCTTCTTCTTCTTCTTCTCATTATTATTATTATTATTATTATTATTATTATTATTATTATTATTATTATTATTATTATTATTATTATTATTATTATATTGTTGTTGTTGTTGTTATGTGTATTAAATTTACCAAAATTTGATATTCTACTGGTCTATTTTCCATTAATGTCGGAATAATATTCAGGACAGCTTCTGTATAGAAAAACCTGAACCCAACAAAAAGTAGTTATGATATTTTAGACAGTAATATTATTACCACACCTTTAGGATTCTCTTCCAGGAATTTCTGAAATTTGTCTTTTTGTCTCTCTCAGCCTGTACTCACTGCTTTCTTTCTTTCTCTTACTCTCTCTCTCTCTCTCTCTCTCTCTCTCTCTCTCTCTCTCTCTCCCAGAAGCAGTGCTTCTGTTTAAGCCTGATAAAGGGTTGGCATTTGCAGTGTGCCGGCCCGCATTGATTCAGACAGCAGTAGATGAAAATGCGACACAAACACAGGAGATTAAAGCTTGGAACGTTTTTTTGGCTCCTGCAGGGGGAGAAGGAGAAAAAGGACATCCCCTGTGACCTAGATTCCATGGTACACAGCTCATGTGATAGGACCTCTCAGTCACAACAATAATGAGGGGAGCCTTAACCTCATGAAGCAGGGTCCCACGCCCTGTGTACAAACTGTAACAGTCGGCCCCCACACCCACAACTGCAGGACTGTGCAGGTAACATGTGCAGCCGGAGTATGCACAATAACTGCAGGGCGAAAAAGCACAAGATTAGTTAACTGCTCAAACGAACTGCATCCTCAGGTTAGAAATTACACTGTGAAAGGTCTGGGAGTAGCAGGTTACGCCATAAGCAATAATTTAAAATGCTTCCACATACTATTACCACTAGTGGTTGTTCTGGCGCGAAAGTCCCTGCTATCAGTCTCCAGTTGCAGTGGGGGAACCCAAACAGTTTCTCAAAAGAGACAACACAAGCACTCTTCCACAGCCACTCTGTCTAAGACGTCTTTATCTGACAGACTAATCAGAGTTTCTGTTTCACAGAGTACATTTGTTAGGGGCGGTAAACATACCAAAACTACTGAAGCAAGAGTGCCGCTCTTAGCCTAATGTACTCAAATACACATTCTGGGTAGGTGCCACAAAAGGTCTCAAAAGTGATACCACAGAAGGACCATTTGAATTCCCTTAAGAACTGTTTTCGTAAAAGAGAAGGCCGTTTTCAAGGTGTACAGAATGTTTACACAGTCTAAGGGATCTTCCTAGAACCTTAACATTATGTGGAACTTTTTTATCTTTTGAAAAACCTCACTCAGTAAAAAAACAAAAATGGTTCTCCTATGAAGAACCTTTTCTGACTCCTTTAAGTGTTAAAACGGAAATGACTAAGGAATTAAAAAGTATTGAAAAGTGACTTAGTTATATAATTCCCCTGTCCTGGCAGCAGAATCGCCGGGACATCAAGGAGACTAATTTGAACCTGCCTGTCTGACAGAAGCATGGGAGGATGGCTGGTTTGGGGCTTCGCCCAGCCTGCAGTGGTGGCATCTTCTCCCAGCCAAAAGGGACAATGATGCAGATTGGAGATGCGATGTGCAATCACTCCAAATGAACGCTGTGCACCCATAATAACCATTTTTCTCCCTCTACAGAGACAATTTGCACACAAATGCAACATTTTTAGTCGACGGCACTCTTTTTTGTCAGATTTGAGGTTTCAGCTGGGCGAAAGAGACTAGATGTGGGATGAGAAATGAGAGAGGGAGAGATAAAAGCTACTGTAACAATTCCAGAACGATCTGTCTGCTTCGGGCGGTGTGTTTGACAGCAGGTCAGCAGCCTAAACACAAGATATTCAGGAGGAAGAAGCAAATGCGCCAGATTGCAATGTGGCAAATCACTAATGTGTGGCTTAAAGAAGATAAAGGTGTTCATGAAGTAACTCGAAGCCTTTGTCATCAAAACAAGATATACATGTCAAGGTAATGAAATGTAGATTAAATAATGAAATAATTTTTTGTGACAGAAATGTGGTTGAAACATTCAACATTTGTCATCATTGAAAACTGAGATTTCAAAGTGGCAATGGTAATAAAAAAATGTGGAGTGAAATTGGAAAAGATGTGTTTGTTACTTACCAAAAGTGCAACGAGACCCATCATTTTTATTGCAACATAACACTACGTAATTGCAGCCGTGCCCAAAAATAGTCACGCCCAGTCATTCAGAATGCCTCTAACAACCACAATAACATGATCACATCAGCAGAGAAGCATCCCTACAGACACCATGAAACATGTATAAAACAGAAGTACTCTTTTAACTTCTTAAAAAAGAAGTTGCCACAATAGCTCTTTACAAGAACCTGGCTAAAACAAAAAAACTTCTGCTTTACATATTTCCCAATGCACCTGATCCAAATAATCATCTCATTGACAACCCCTTGATAAGATGAAGTGAGTGTATTGAAGCAGGAAAGAACTATTATATGTAGGGCGGTGGGCCTCCAGGACCACAGCTGGAAAACATTGCTTTTGGTTCTTCAATGGCAGTGGAACCAGTCCTGGTCCTCGGGTACCACAGACCTGCACATTAACACACCTGGTACAATAAATAAATGATTTAACAAGCCTTGTCTGAGATGAACTGGAAGTCTTAGAGCAGGGAAAACATGGAGGACTGTAGTACCAGGACTGACTATCTCTTCACTACTTTGGCAATTTATTTTTTACACTGTGGCCTTACTCTCCAGTTGATCCAGCGATTAACACTGTTGGAACACTGGGCTTGTAGACAGCTATTTCAGTGCATGTAAAGTTCAGTGTAACAACAGTTTTTCTATAGGAATTAATGGCAAAATGCTGCTGTCAAATGTTTGTACATGTTGCAGATAATTCCTGGGTTACTGGTAACAACCTGGAACGCTACACCAGCCATTAAATATTTACATTTACGGAATTTTGCCAACACTTTTATCCATAGGCAACTTGGGGTTAAGGGTCTTGCTCAGAAGGCCAATAGTGGTATGCTGAAGGTAGGATTTGAACCCATGACCTGTTGGTCCAGAGGCGAGCATTCTACTAACTAGGTCACCAACACCTGGCAAGCCTTAGCAACCACCTGGAACACCATAACTCCCTAACAACACCCAAGTAACTACCTGGAATATGACAGCGTCTGCCTAGTTTATCTAGGTTGAATAAAATCAATTCATCGCATTTTACATTTACATTTACATTTACGGCATTAAGCTGACGCTCTTATCCAGAGCGACGTACATCAGTGCATTTTAAGGGATTAAAACCAGATCACACTTGTTTCCAAGTGTGTGCATAACGTATACCTACATATCATGTGCACTGCGCCTCTGCATAAGTCATACTAACACAATCCCCTTTTCTTGCTCAATGTGCAACATAGATTTATCCCACCTTGAGAAAATCTCCTGACATGTTAGTGAAGTGCAGCCCGGGGCAGCTGTGCGAGTTCTGACACACACACGCCACATCTAGCTCCCCCTCCCCTTACTGCTGACATGCAGGACAGGAATGTGACAACTTTCCCTCCTCTCAGAGAAGCAGACAATGAGGCGTGTGGCCTGGGGCCATCGGGGCCAAAGCCATTTTAATTACTCCACCAAGAGACAATGGGACATTTGCGGGGGTAAAGTGGAGGCCAGGGAGGGGGGAGGGGAGAGAGACAGGGGGACGGTCTTATACCTTATTGTTCCCTCTCTAGTCTGTTCGGTCCTGGCATCTGAAATGCCCTCACTGACCCCTCCCATTCAAACAGCCCGTTGCAACATATTGGAATTGGGTCAAATTCCTTTTGATGGTAAAGAAAAAAAGCAGAGTTTTCACATTTCTGTGTTACTTATAAAGAAGGTGAAGAACGTGCCACGAGGCTGTGAGTAGCTGAAAATAGAACATTTCCTGTGATCTATCTCATTATAGCTCATCTTACCGAAGCCACCAAATGTGCAATGTGTAATGAGATATGTCACGTAGGGGTTTTTAATGTGTAATGCCAAGCTGCCGAATCAGTGAATTAATGTGCCTATGATCTAAATGTGTCCAAAGTTAATTCATTTTCTCCTCTGAAGTTCAAAGCCCCGCTTTCTTGACAGGACGTACTTTTGTGTGTTATTGCAGGGTATAATGTTACGCGACGCAGCGGGGAGAGGCTGTTATTTAGTCAATACACAAATGCAGTAGGCATTCTGAATAATGGATGATAGCCTCGCATTTCTGGAGGTAAATGAGCAGGTGGTAAATAAGGCCTCGGTTTGTGGCTTCACTGTCACTTGGTTTCTCCTCTTTTCCCCCTCAGTGTACAATCTAAGTGTGTGCATGTGTGTGTGTGTGTGTGTGTGTGTGTGTGTGTGTGTGTGTGTGTGTACGCGCGCACGTGTGTGTGTGTGTGTGTGCGCGCGCGTGTGTGTGTGTGTGTGTTTGGTTTCCCTCACCACGTAGCTCTAACAGGAATGTCTTTGGCCGGCTTGGCCCCAGTGATCCTTGAGCTGGGCCCTTGCCTGGCCACTTCACCCACAACCCCTCCTTCCCCCTTAACGAGACCCTCAGGTCTCCTGACGAATCCAGCAGACCTCTCTCAGCACCACTGCAACAGGTGCAAGTGAAACCTGAGGAATATGCACGCGGACATCTGAAAAATAACACCTGTCATTTAGCAAATGTATGTTTCTAACGCGGGACCAGTGTTGGGTTTCCACCCCCTCTGCCGTCTTTTTAAATAGCATCAGAGGGGGTCTGCTGCTGACACATGCCATTGCTTACTACGAACTGCAAAGAAAAAAACTGTATGGCTTGTGGCAGGATGAATGATGCATTAAATATGTTCTTAATTTCTTAATTTGATTTGATATAGGTCACCCAGATATCCACTTAGGCAATATAAAAAAGATGGACATTCACACCTTTCATGTACTGAATGCAAATACCCATAGCGTTCTTTTTTAGTTAAACAAAATATCCATGCTTTAACTGTAATTACCAAGACAGTTTCATACCTTTCTTCCCCATGCTGCACTGCTGGTGGAAGGACAACAGTGTGCTAGAGCAAACATCTTGAGAATCAAGCCCTTAGTCACCAAGTTCAGCCTAGAAAGTAGTTCAGCCTGTAGTTGAAATTGAAATCAACCCTTTTAAATATTTAAGGTCATGTTCCACTTAGTTAGGCAGGTAGCCTACACAGCTGAAGTCATGTTAGCAACTTTGCTTGGTTGTAAACCCTAGCTCAGCATGAGAGGCTAGTGTTTACTAAATTTCTGTGCAGGCAATTGCTGAGCGCATATCGTTATAGTGTGTATATATAGCACATAGCACTTAACCGTTTGGTAATTACAACCTGCAAATAACTCACTGCTGTGTGAAAATGTCTACCTTTGCAAAGGCAACCACTGTTCTTATGTGTCTCTCATGGCACAAGGCCAAATGCTAGAGCCATAAATACGATCAAGGTTGTGAAAATGAGTGATACTGCTTTTACAATTTTTGTACTGCTGTTATAGTTACTCATTTCAGTGAGGCAATGTTAGGGTCTTATACACAACTTAAGGCTTTTAAATTAAGGGTAATTAAGGTTATATATCTGTGTAATGTTCGACATCATGGAGCACTCATAGCCCTGCATGCTATGGTACTGTCCTTCACATAAAAAAATAGTAACACCCTAAATTTAGATGGATGGATGGATGGATGGATGGATGGATGGATGGATGGATGGATGGATGGATGGATGGATGGATGGATGGA
>JBBPDC010000129.1:24196433-24229139 GCA_037974485.1 Hemigrammopetersius urotaenia
TATATATATAAACACTTTCACCTAGGTGATACTAGGTTAACATGCTTTTGCTTTGCTATATGCCTTGATTATAACAATCAGGCTAATATGACAGGCACTTTACTGCCTGTGCATTGAATATGAGAACAGCCGCTGAGTCTGGTGCTAAGTGGTCTTTCTTAAATGTACAGCTATCATTCTGAAGCCATTTCTTGCCCACTTTAGAGACAATTATTCTCCCCAGGAGCCCCATTATGATGATGTAAAGTTGGCGAGAGTCGTGGTGGATAAATGTACACATTGTTCTTGAGTGGTGAATTGCATAAGTTGAATGTGCTGCACTTTAAATGACAATCAAAAACTTGCACTGGCCTGCCTGGGTGTGAAGGAACAACGCAGCAGTTTTCTCACCAGGTTAACATGCAAAGCCGCAAGAACACAGCACGATCACTGCTCTGAGGCATCTTGTAAAAAGTGCCTGCCAAAGAAGCTTGAAGCCATCAACAATCTGACCTAATGAATCTGGCACAGCATTAGAGAGATCACAATAGCTCTCATTTACGAGCCGCCTGTCAGAACGTAAAGGGCTGTTTGCAGGTACAGTACAAAGACAGCAAGTACTGAAGAACAGAAGACTGACTAATAGCTCAACCCCAAACAAGAACACAGTGTATAGCACATGTTTTTTGTTCACGTGTGCGGAGTTATTTATGCTACACACCACAGATAATTACATTTGCTTTGCTATGAAATGTAGATGTAATTATATAATTACATAGTTAATGCTCACGAGTTTGGCAATAAATTGCACCAACATTGGACATTCTGTTCTGGGTTCGAAACATTCTGCAAACATTTTTAAAAGTATTTTAAAGTGGCAGAAACATGACAAATCTGTAAATGGTGTTTTCTTTGCACAGCAGCAGGCACAACACTAACTTTATATAAATGTAAATCAATATACTGTAACCTATCTCCTATTCTACTTACAAACAAATATTTGGTGTTGATTGAAGTGTTGGACTCTGTTAGAAAAAAATTATGGATTGCATTTATGAAATATGTAATAGCAGAAATTAGTTTGAATTGACAAAATCTTCATGTAGGGAGTAGTGCAACAAGTTAATTAATGTAGTCTAGGCATTTATTTTTCAAAGTTTGCTTCAGTTGCTCTTGTGCAATGCAGTTACCTGGACTCACCCAGTGGAAGGCTAAAGGGATCATTTTAGTTGATGAACGTGCGCTTGTTTTGGGGCGGCCTAAAAACTAACTGGAATCCACTGGGATAAAGCCATGGGACACTCCTTATACTAACTGCCCTCCGCCCTCTAGCCCTTTGTGTTTCTGTTTGCGTGGCTTGAGGCCATGACTTTGACGCAAATCCAAATGCTTGGCTGCTTGTTTGATTATTACTCGTTGCTTGCTAAGAGTTTACAAATTGACGTTTACTCTAGCTTGTAAATCAGTCAGGAGGAAAGGAGGAAACCTTTCAGGACTTTCCACTCCAATGTGTATATGCTTGTGCGTGTGTATGTGGTGGATAGTATCGACACTGCTGTGGCTGACGTAAGGCCAGGTTTGTGTTTGCTTTCATATCACACACAAGTCCATATTTACATTCAACATGGTTGTAGTAGAGAAAGAGCTGGATGCAGACAAATTGACTTGACCAAGGCAGGGCCACAATAACTTCCACCAGCAAGGTAGAAGGTGAAGCTACAGGGAGTGGAGGTGTAGACTATCACATTAAAGCGAGTGGAGGTGTAGATTATGACATTAATACATTTTAGTTAGCTTGTAAATCACCTAGCCATGCATATATCAAGACAACTTGCTTGAGATTTTTATGTTGAGATTATTATATCTTTTGTTGATATTGAAACACTGAGCATCAAGTGATAATTCCATTGAAATAATTACAACCTCAAACACTCTACACATATACAACTAGCCACTTGACATCACCGTGTGATCACCGTATTATGCTACAGGACTGGATCAGATTCATTCTTCTTAATTTCTGAAAACCTGTCCAGGATATTCTGCTGCTATTCAGCCCCTACAGACCCCTACCCAACGACACAATGCCATTTCTGTTTTTCATTTTTCTTTCTAATTTATTCATGTCTAATTCCACCCACTACCTCTGCGTCACTGGATAGCTCAACATGCTAGGAGAGAAGGCTAATTGTTAGTTCTAACATCATGTTGAAAGAAGAGAGGAGAGAGAAGACCCACCCGGAGAGAGCAGGGCCAAGTAGTGAATTCCCAACCCTGCTACATTTTTCAAGTAATGTTGTGCATGTATTTATGCATCTCATGTTCCACATGTATATGAAGGTTTCCCAAACCTTTGATGGAATGCCATTCTGGGGATTCTCATATCAACCTTGGACCACTGTGTTGTCCCAGCCTTTGTCATAACTGGCTGAAATGTTGGGAAACACTACATCAGTTTGTCACATCACCAGTTTTACACATGGGCATGATTTTAGTTAAATTTAGGACCACCTCAAGGTAGGCCCAACAAGATAAATATCAGGAAATATTACTGATTCTCTGACAATGTCATTAAGACAATGTTCCTTTTTTCTTTTAAATCACACTCCAGTCAGCTCAAAAGCCATTAAGAGGACGATTCTTTGGGTTAGCCCTCTATAATACTGACTTTGTTTAATAGCAGTAAAACAGACAAGAGAACCATGGATGGTTTCTGGTTTCAATTCAGAACCATTACATCACTAATTAGGAATCTTCACATGTTAGAGCATGGATTAGTCAATTGAGCATGTTGACAGTGGGCATGAAGTATTAGGGCTAGAGCAAAAGCTAATTTCTTTGAGGTTCTGATTGAAAAACAAGTCACATGGGACAGCTTACATGTATATAGTATGACTCATTTTCTTTTACTTACAGTAGCATTATTGAGGCCTGCTCTTCACTCTGCTTAGGCCTGTTTTTGGAGCTCTTCTGGCACTCTCTTTTCTGTCTTCTTGATATGAGCATGCAAATGCATAACATCTCTCCTTCCTCAACTGTCTCACACTCATGCTGTTGAGAACACAGTGTAAGTGTGATGCTCAAGTGCCAGAAAAATGAAAAGGCTCTGTGCCTTTTTCACATTTACCTCTATGAACTTTTCCTTGAAAGGATCCCTTGATACTGTCACCAAAACCACCCAACCAAGACACACAGAGAGAAAGTGCCACTATGTACTGACTAAAGGAGCCAAACATTTTTACACATACTTCACACTCTTCAGCTCTGAGGAGCTGGAAAGTCTCTAAAGGCTAGGGATGTATAATATGAGCTCTAATTTAACTTTGTAGTTTCATATAATGTCTTATTATTACAAACATTATAAACCTCTCATAGTAAATGTTTGATATAAGGCTTAGTGTAATAAAACAGGGCTGCAGAAAAACGATGATAACCAGAAAACCAATGCTTTCTATCATGGACTTTAATTTGCAGTTGCCCTCACCTGTAGCAGATATAACAATATCCACACTTCTGGGAAGGAAGAGATAAAGTAAGTAAGTAAAGTGGCCCTTATTATCATGCGTGAACACACCACAGCGCAGTACACAGTGTGAACAGTGTGAAATTCTTTCTCTTCATTTAACCCATTTACCAAGTGAAGCAGTGGTCAGCCGGTGATGCAGTGCCCAGGGAACAGTGTGTGGGGATGTTGCTTTGCTCAAAAATACCTCTATGGTGCCACTGGTAGTCCACAAGCCACTCAAAACAACAACAAAAAAAAACTTAGTGTTAGGTTTGAAGCCACAAGTCTGATCTTCTCAGTCCAGAGCATGAACCAGTATACCACACCACAAGCCCTAAAAATACCCCGAGCCCATTATTCTTCCTCAACCAAACTTTACTGTCACTGATTTACATTCTGTTAGGTGATGTTCTCCTGGTATCCATTAGACTGGCAGATACTGAAGCATCTTCCACCCAGAAAACACATTTCCTGTGCTCCAGTGTAAGCTAAACTTGTTTGCATACATGAGCATCATAAACTCGAAGCGTTTTATGTCGAGACATTTGTAACTTGAGGACCAGTATATTCATACTGGACTATAACCACAAACCACATTGATAAATAAGTATTACTCCATGCATGTTAACCATTTGAATAAGACTTTTTAAACCCTCAGAATCAGAAAAATATAAGCGAGAAGGGATAGCACAGAATATACTATAGTGCGGCTGCAGTCAGTGTTATTGTTACACAAGCTTTTTTTCTGGGAGTTTTCTGGGAGTTGCATTACACCCCTGTAGAATGTTTTAATGAGAAAGAACCTCTTTCTCTTTATCACTGAACTTTCATTTTATGTTTGGTCTCAGGTTTGATGGTGATTCTGTTTTACACCCTGCACTTCATGAGTGAGTGTGTGGTGCTAAGCACAATTTGCATGATAAACTGCAGTCTTAGTAAACTGGACATTAAACTCGCATAAAGACATGTTTTTGGCTTTTTGTGCTGGTACATATCTTGCCATATGAGGTAATAAACTTGTTCTCTGATTAATATTCACATAAGATTATTCCATTAAAAACTGTGACTCTCACCAGAACAGTCTAATATTCGAATATTGCGTCCCAAAAAACTCTCTGAGTAGCCCCTCCAACAGCCCCTCGCTGCAACCTCTTTTAGTGTCTGTCCTCAAACGCACCTGGGAGGGAACCCAAATCTCAACAGTATCTGTGTGTCCACGGATCAAAAGAGCTGGAACAGGTGCTTTGATCGCACAGCTGAAAGGAGAGCGCCTAAACGACAAAAGAAATGGAGAGAAAAAAGAAAAGAAAAGAATGCCTTTGATGCCAGTCTTTGCATGGAGTGCAAAAAAAGAAGGTTTCAAAAAGTGTGTGGGTTGATTCAGCGAGTGGTTGTGGTTGGCATACTTCACATACGCATACACATGTGCACACACACACACACACACACACACACACACACACACCTGATTGGCCTTTTAAAGCCAAATCACCTGCATCACTGTACAGGTAAAAAGAAAGTTAGTTGTACATGTGACTCCGCTCCCAAGGGAAAAAGAAAAAGGCAAGTGTGTATTTGTGTGTGTGTGTGTGTGTGTGTGTGTGTGTGTGTGTGTGTGTGTGTGTGTGTGTGTGTGTGTGTGTGTGTGTTTTGTTAGAGTGCTGAGTTTAAGGTCATTGCTGATAGCACTAACCTCTGTGTAAAGTGTGTGTGCCCCGCCATATCAAACACTTCATAATCCTGTAATATATATTAATGACTGTGGGATAAAGCTTAGAGGGCCTTCTTTCTCCACAATGTTCCTTTGTCCTTCAGACACTGTGGCCTTGGGGACCGTAGAGTGGACCATTGTGGGAGGGTAATATGATCACTGAAACTGGTGCGTTTCTCAAAGAATACATTATATGGCCAAGTTCTTTCTTTTTTAACATAATGCAGATCATTGCTGTCACATTGAAAGTTGGCTGTTTTCATCACTGTCATTTCAAACTATTTTTGTTGTGATCACCAAGTGAATTCATTTTTCCATTTTTGTACACCAAGTTTATAGCAGATTAGAATTTGTCACATGTAAATGTTTTGTTCCACCATCAGAAATGCAATATTTTGTTACAACAGTGCATTAAGTAGGGCTACAGTGAGAGTCCTGTGCTTCATCAATCTGTATCAGAATCAGAATCAGAATCTAAAACTAGATTTAATGTTTAAAAGCAGAAGTTTCAAGAGTTTTCAAGATACATTAACATGTTTATTTCTCTGCAGCTTTCTTCTGTATTTCCAATTCTAAACCATTTGACGTTTGTGAAACTTTCCTGATAGATAAGCCTATAGTACTGCTTCACAATGACTTGTACTTGTTTTGTAACTGACAGTGTATATAGAGGTCATGGGTTCAAATCCTACCTGAGCATGACCCTTAACCCCAAGTTGCTCCAGGGAGACTGTCCCCTGTAGTTAGGGAATGGAAGTCGCTTTGGATAAAAGTGCATATACATATATATAAACTGCATATAGGTATATACCATTGTTTTTATTGCTGGCATATATTGATTATACATTTCTATTTTCTATATTGATTTGTAAAGTACAGATTTAACAAAAAAAAAAAAGCTTTTGTGCCACAAAAATAAACAACACTGTGCTAGTGTGCAGGTGCAGGTGACATAACATATGCCACAAACGGAAAATTCTTCTTTTCCATCCTGACTGGTACCTACGATAAATGCACACAAATATACACTGATAAACGGCGCTATGAATGTCAAGGTGTTCCCACTTGTGGAAACATAAACTTCTGATAGCTCTAAGCGGAGAGGCAAATGAAGGCAGATGGAAACTGCTGGACTTGGTCAGGTCAAGGCCCTTTGGTGAGAAGGCCATGTTACAACAGTGGGCTGAGCTTAAACAGGCCAATTAGAAGCCCCAAAATAGGAGGGAGGGTCACCTGCCCATTGGAAGAGCAAGTATTTTTAGGTTACGATGGAGAGCTGGAACAAGATCTTGTATAAAGTAGCTATTGCATGATATATATTCTTATACAGCGAATTTCTAATATTTTTCACAAAAATAATGGAAGATGAAAAATGACCAGAAGCAACTAAACCTATGCTTTCAGGGTCAGTATTAAAGCCTTGGTATCATTGTGGAAGGGGGAAAAGTAAAATTTAAGGAACTTTAATGTGACATAATGTTATTCCTAGCAATTTTGGATCGTTTCTATTGGTCCATTTATAATGAAAGGTGACTGTGTAAAAATATTATGAGATTTTGATAGAACAGCAATGCTACACTGTGTGGGTATGTATAATACAGTCTATTGATGGTATATTGACTACTGAGCAAAATTTAAGAGAAGCTTCTAAAAAGACCTACTAATTTAGATATATTTGGCAGTGCTACATAAGCTGCAATATAAACTGATCCTCACAATATAATATTTTCAGCTCCTTCCAGTCTAAAGCATTTCTAATGTGTTTGTATTTTAGTTTGTGTTTGGAACGGACTTGTCGTGTTGTCTCTGTCATGAATCTCCCTCCTACCTTCACCCTGCTCAACTGCAGTATTCAGGAGTGATGAAGAACTGTTTGAAGTATAAGTACTGGCATTACTGACAAAATATAACTTAGGATTTTGAGGTTTGCAAAAAGAGAGAAAGAAAGAAAGAAAGAAAGAAAGAAAGAAAGAAAGAAAGAAAGAAAGAAAGAAATCAAAATCAATTGCATATGGAAATTGCATATGACAGCACTGGAACACAGAGACACAGAGAAAAGAACAATATAAAATATAATGTCTAAATATATCCATTAACAATCTGTAGAAAACTCAATATTAAATACACTATGCTATTTACACAATTGCTGGATGTTAATACTATAGATAAGTAACTCATAATTAAGGGAAACAGATGGTAGTTGGGAGTGAGTTATTGCACTTAGCAGATAACAGTGGTGTGTGAAAGAAAGCAAAAAAGAAAGAAAAAGAAAGAAAAGACAGAAGAAAGAAGGAAAGAAAGAAAGAAAGAGAGTGAGAGTCTGTTTTTAACAGGTGTGCTCGTTTGTTCTTCTTCTGATGAGGGGATTCCGTTCCTCTAAAGAGGGAGAAAATAATTTACACCTCTGCGGTTGCCATGCCAACGTGCCAGTCAGAGCTCAGAGCGTTCTGTGCCATAATTAGCTCAGTTTGGTGGTGCTCTGTAATTAGGGAGCGCACGGATCGTCTGCCCTGCCTAATCCACAGCACAAGGAGCACACATTTACATATCATGTGGCAAGATAGGAGCGGGACTGAGAAGGTCATGAGCACGACTAGAGGGAAAGAATGCTCCAGGCATGTGAGGGCCTTTTGCCTAAGAACTCTTTGGATGTGTGAAAGATGACCGTGTTTTTTCTACCTTAAACACACTCCTAATTGAAGGCAACTGAAAGTGTGCTTTGAGGAATGTTCTCGGTTCCTAACAAAGTCCAGTAAACTTGTTATCTACTATAACCAAACATACGCTACAGAGACACCAGAGAGAGATGAAAAAAGGCAGTATTCCTTTAAAATGAATCAACTGGTTTATTAAATGCAACAAAAAAGAAACAGACTAAAGAAAATGTAATGAGGTTTTGGCTGAACCACTCTATTTTTGAAATAATGGGAAATCATTTGTGTCTTCTCAGCTACAACTACAGCCCAGGTGCCAGAACCCCACTACACAGACTGAGCTGACAAGCTCCAGAGCTGAAATTATTTCTGTTCATTTTTCTTCCACATTTTTTTTTTCTGGCCTTGCATTACTAATAGGGACAGCATACCACCAGAAATGCCAGTCTGAAAGCCTAAAGGGAGAAAAACTGAAACAAGCAAGAAATGATACTAATTACCACATTACAGATGTTACATGTGCCACCGCAGTCGGATAGCAATGCTAAAGAAACATGCAAGCATAAGCAAAAACAGTCAAAAGAGCAGCAATAGCTTAATGTGACAGAATAGATCAGATTCAGTAAGCTACATCCTCTAGGAACAACTCTAGAGTGCTGCAGTCTGTGCCTGACATAACCAGCTTTATACATACCCCAACCAAGATCCACTTATCTGGATGATGGATTGCTGGTCTATTTTTTCCTTGCAGCTGGTATTTACACATCTTAACTGACTCCAGTGATACATCACGTGTGTCTTTCTTTTACTTTTTGACATTTTGCTTGTACTTAATTTAAACCAAAACATGGAAGCGGACCCTGAGGTTAGCTAAATCAGACTGATCTGAAGGGGTGCATGGGATTTCACATGCCAACATGATTCCAAAAGTGCTTCTAGTGAAATTATTTCTAAAGATCTCAGCATTACTGTCACTTGATTCAACTTTCATCCTTTTGTCATCTATCATATCAAGACCTTGCATTTTCATTTTCCATTTGAATTTGAATTTTTTACACAAATTAAAACTGCTATCTTTATTTTACTGACTTCAAAACTTGGCTACATCGAAAAATGGCTACATTCAGTTACATTAACACATTTAAGCCCAGTTTCACTTATACTAAAACTTTATCATTGGTTAGCCCTGGAGATACAAGGTTTTATCATGAAAACAACAATACGGAAAGGTCGGAACTGATCTTGGAACAGTATTTGTGCTCTCAGATAAATATGGACGAAGACTACTCGTAAAAAAAAAACCATTCCAGTATGGTTAAGCTAGAGATTTCAACTTGGAATATGGAATATTTATCTTGGCTCAGTCAAGCTTATGACCCTGTGCCCTGCCCACTTGAGATGACCAATGACAGCAACATAGCCGTTACAGAGTAAACCATGTATAGTTTAAACACACGTGTGTGGGATGTATGGAGTGCAGTGGTGCAGTATGAAGGAGCAGAGTCACGTTTCATTGATTACACCAGCCATATGTGTAGACTCAAGCAAGACATAAAGATAAAATGACATGACTCATGGAGAAAAAATTTTTATATTTAGGTGACAGCAGATTAGAGCTACTGTAAATAACTTGGCGAGAGCAAAATTCAATGCCATGCCAACCATGCAGCAACTGTAGACTTACAGACCAACAGCAGTTTTACAGTGTTCCCTGCATTGAGTTTTGTTACATTTTATGTGATTTCATTCAGTAATTTGGTTAAAAAGGTTGTGATCTACTTTATTTGCAGCTAAGGCCCGGGTCATGATATATATACATAACTGTGAGTGGAGCTATGAGGCAGGCTATGAGAACGGTCAGCTCAATATCCACCTCTTATATGCCTCCTGGCAAGTGGATTACAATTCCTTGCCATTTCATATTGAATTGCTGGTTTCACTCTGAGGTGAGCTAGCAAAGCTGAAAAGAGTCAATAGCAATTCAGACCTGACCTGTGAATGACACCTGATGTTCAGTGATCATGCAAAGGTCAATAACTTTACAGCAGATGGTCTGAGACATATATGTCCTGCTTATGAGCTGCTAGAGCTTATGAGAAAAAACTTACAAATCAATATCTGATAACACAATGCAATCAGAGTAAAACATGATTGCTGATTTAAACACTCATTAAAGCACCTACACAAGACTCACCTGTTTCAATGATTTATTTATTCAATTTATTTTTTGGCTGCTAGGTCATAATGGAAAAATCTAGATCCCATTGACAGTCTTTTTCTTCCAAAGGACTCTTTTTGGCACCTTTATTCATAAGTGATTATGCATATTTTGTGTTTTTATAGGTGGACAAAAATAAAAGTAAGTAACTGTCAATATCAAATTCCTTGAAACAGAAAAATGTAATTTAAAACTGTATTTCATGTGGCAAATTTAGAGTAAGATACACTCTAATGTAATGGGGCCCACCAATGCCACAGCCATCTGTAGCCAGGAGTCCAGTGTAGAGCACAGGAAGTCACGCTGTCATTAGGTGCTTAGACTGCAGTGGGATGATAAGTAACTGCTGAGTTGAATCAGGTGTGTTTGAACAGGGAAATTGCTTGATCCCCTAGTCAGGAGCTGGATACCCCTGGCTTTGCTCTCATTAATGCGGAGTGTCAGTTGCCAATCATCAGCATCTTTTGAGTTATACAATTAAAAGCACCAGTGCTTTCCTCAGTTGTCACAAGAAGGGAGGTGGCTAGAAAAAAATGTCTTTTCACCGAGACATCACTCACAGGAGACCTACAGTGGCTCCAGAAAGCCTGTGGGCATTTGTGGCATCCTTACAATGTATTAAGTTCATTGTGTTACATTTACATTTACGGCATTTATCAGATGCTTTTATTCAAAGCGACTTCCATTCCCTAACTACATGGGACAGTCTCTCCCTGGAGCAACTTGGGGTTAAGGGTCTTGCTCAGGTACCCACTGGTGGTGTGCTGAAGGTAGGATTCGAACCCAT
Organism: Hemigrammopetersius urotaenia; assembly: GCA_037974485.1. Taxonomy (NCBI): domain Eukaryota; kingdom Metazoa; phylum Chordata; class Actinopteri; order Characiformes; family Alestidae; genus Hemigrammopetersius; species Hemigrammopetersius urotaenia. The sequence continues at coordinate 24,207,288 of JBBPDC010000129.1, forward strand.
GACCTCTCGGTCTATAGGCAAGTATCCTACCCACTAGGCCACCACCACCCCTAGGAAATACAATGTTGAACCAAGTGGTAGGGAATAATAAACCATTTGTTTAGGCTCAATGTTCTTTGAAAGGGTGGCTGATGTGTTATCGTTCACTCTGTTTCTTTTCAGACTTCTATCGGACTGTGTCCAAAATGCCTTTGTACTCTTCTGAGTTCAGGATCCCATCAACAAGCACAAGCTCACATTTCTACTTCTGTGCTTTACTGTACACTCACTGCAGTCTAGTTATAAAGTCAGAATTCTTCTCCAGGCTTTCTCCACACAAGACTATCTGTCTAATCTTGTACTCAAAGCTTTTTTCTATGATACAAACACCATTTTTAAACATTTTCGAACGAAACCTGAAGAACTTAAACATTAACATTAAACATCAAGGTTTACCAGTGGGTAAATTATTATAGTGCCCTATTACCCAAATACTTCTGGAGCCATTGTAGGTACGTGGGTGGAAGTGGGTGAAACTAACACTGGGGAGAAAATTGGAAATGATTCAACTTTTTTCCACCATTTGAAAAGTCTTACATAAGAGTTCTTTGCGATCAATGAAAAAATAAAGATGGAGTGAAATGTAGTTGCATTCATTTACACTAAAGGTTAGACATTTTCTTATGATGATCATTTCAGAGAGCTATGAACATTTCAAAATGTTATGCACTGTGTCTTTTGATCATGATGATTCAGAAAGGAGTCAGACTGAATTCAAAATTCAGATTTGGACTCACTCATTGGAGACTTGGACTTTGACTCAGATCACTGTTGTGACTGTTGTGTGCAAAAGTCTTTCTTTAAAAGCTACAGTTGGAGAGCTTTAAACAGCAAGCACAGAATCTACCTTTAGATCTACCTGTTCTACTAAAATTAGAATATCTATAATAGAAATATGACTCAAAAGAGCACCCTCTCCCCTTTTTCAGATGCGGGTTCAGTCAAGTAGCGAAGCGATGGAATACTGCTTTGAAATGCTAATAAGAGCAAGAAGCTTTTCATCCCCACCACCTAGCATTGAGCAATTAACGTCAATAATTAATAACGTGGTGCAGATGGATCATAATTTGTGCTATCAGGTTGCCTTCAAGGGAGTGAATTTGTTCATTTCAGAAAGGTCATTTGGGTCCGAAGGAGCTGAATGAACGCATCCCCTGGAATCATATCAGTGTCATACAACTGCTCCTATATCAGTGTGGCTTGAAAGGAAACTATAAGATACTGTAAGATTAGCCCACATCAAGGCAAAGGGGGCGAGTCCCAGCGGCCGCACGTGACTCTTTACTGCCTTCGTAGTAAACAATGGTAAAGGAACAATGGTGACAGGAACATGCGAAGGTGCATGCAAAGCATCTGCAGTGCAGTTTGTCACTAATTACTGAAGAGAGATAGAGAGGGAGAGAGAGAGAGAGAGAGCAATTACAAATAAAAACATTTACACAATTCATATTATTGCCAACTTCACAAAAAAAAATCAAAAGGTCGCCTTTGAGAAAACACTTAAAACAATTTAAAGAGCTATACTTGTAAATGATGTGCATGAATGGATTAATCATTTTTCATGCAAGAGTGATATATTGTCATTACTGTAAGAAAATATTTTCCATATCATTGCTGTTGTGACAAAACCTCATATATCAGTAATGGTAACTTCATATGGGAGCAAAATACATCAACATCTGTTACTGTAACTTTCCAATTTTTACTGGACCATTCCTGTAACAATTTAAAGGTGTGGCTGGCATTTGGTGTGGAGAACTTACATCTGAGACCATATCCTGCACATTAAAGGTATTCTACTGTACATTCTAATCTACTTTATAAAACAGAAAGAGAGAAACCAGGGGGAAAACCGAGAACACGAAGAATGTTGTCAAAAAAACGGCGGCTGTAAGTCACCATATGAACATGTGTAGTCAATAGAACTGCTGAAGGTTCAAAGAAAGCCTAAGCTTTGGTTACTGTAGGCCAGCTGACATTTCAGACAGAAACTGTGCGAGGGAAACAGGTCACAAGAAACTTTCCACTGGGTCCGAGAATAAAACGAGTCTCCTCCTTCTGCCCGTAAGAGCGAAAGACAAGATTTGTAAGATTTCTATGTTTACATAAGGAGAACTCTGAATGTGTGTTTTTATTCTACTCAGGAACACTGTGTGCTGTCAGTTATCTGTGTTAAATTAAAGCAATAAGCCATGAGAGGTGGAGTGCGATTTTCCCACAGTTAATACATAATACAAGCTAATAAATTCTTTAGAAAACAACACATATCAAATTCATTATCATATATATGTATATATGATAATGAATTTGATATGTGTTGTTTTCTAAAGAATGTATTATTCATGTTTAAATCTGCAGTCATGATTTCAAAATGACATCACTACAGGATGGGAGGCTCTTTAAAGCCAAATCACTGTTTCTGCTGGACAATGTATTTACTCCTTTGACTAGCTTCCAATCAACAATAGCAAAAACTGGCGAGACAAAAAAAAACAAGGTATGGTTCGAATAGCATTGTTGGGTATATGATAGCAGGCTACAGATTACAAGTGGTCAAAGATGATTCCATATGTAATTGGCACAGCAATGCATAATAATGTTTTACAAAGGCTCAAAACATAGCTCAGCTGATCAGATTTTAGAACCAGAACTATAAAAGTTTAATAAGCAAGGACCTCAAAGTACAGGCTTATTGTCCAGTTATACGGTTCAGTTGTACTGCTATGAAACAGATATGTAAGTTATGTAGTGATATCAGTCAGAAATCGAAGTATAGGCCATAAACCTATACTTAAGTAACCAAAACACATCTACAACATTTCCCTTCTAAGAGCCTCAACAGCAAAGGCTCCATAGTTCAACAATAAAGAGCAGCCAGAGGGGTAGCACCTATTTTGCATCTTTGATTTAAGTTAAGCCCGCCTCACCAGAAGACATGCTGCAAAGTTTTTACTGGCCTGCTTTCAAATGGGGCAAGCAGCCATGGTTTGATGTTTCACAGTGAGCCAACGGAATCTGAGAATGACACTAACGCAGTTAACCTCGCTGTCCAAATGATGAAATGGGATTTTGTTTTATTAAGTCCACAACACAAGCCTTCCGGCTTGTTCTGTCCTTTCCTGCAGCATTTATGTAAAGCAGACTGAGCACGGGATGCCCTGCTAGGGAGCTTGCATGGCCTGACAAGTGTTTTCACTTAATGGTGGAAGCCCTGTAAAACAGAGCTGGTGGAAATTTTTAGGTCTCAGCAGGAAGATGAAAGGAGTCCCTCGTCCACAGGGGGTGTCACGTGAAATCTGTAACACACAATCAAGAACTGTGCATCCCATAACACTTTGGTGGGGGGGATTGGGGTGAGGAGGGTTCTCTGGGGTAACACGTGGCAGTGGGCCTTGCCAAGCTGGCTGTTGGGCTTTAGTAAGTACATTAAAATCCAGTGACCTGAAAGACTTAAAACAGTCTTTAAACATCTACAAACATCTTTTCCGCATTAATAAAATATATGACACAAATAATACCATAACAAACTTAAACGTAAAGCCATGTAATGTTTTTAATTCCTGTGGGAATAAATCATGCATTTAAACTAAGTCAGTTCAATGGATCACTACTTTCCAGCATAAGGTCTTGTATGTATGAGCTGATGGGCCATTCAGCCTAAGCCACGCTAAGAGACAGGACTAGCTAGCTTAGCACCACTGAAGCGTTAAGCTGCACTGATCCTCCAGGAAAGTTGGGTAAATTAACAGTGATCATCAGAACCTGATTTTGAGCTACAAACAGAAACACATACTGCATAATGTATGTGGCAGGGCAGGAAAAAATCAGTTAGGGTGTACTTTGACAGTCCAGCACTCAGTTCAGCACTTAGCATAGCATATTTCAAATGGTGACAAGAGCGAATTGTATGCTTGTGTGCTAATCTGTTGAATGATCTTTGCAGTGCTCTTTCAAACAATCAGAAGTATGTAACCAAAGGCCAGAATGACACCGATGATGCGTGAAGGGAGGAAATATAAGTGACCTAATGAACAGTTATGCAAGGCAACTAGATTATCTGTGAGCGGACCTGACAGCATTATGTAACGTTAGGTCCAGACTATAATCCACATGGAGACTTGGACAAGCACATGACCTGAACCTACCTGCCACTGCCAGACAGGAGGCTGTGTGTAGCGACAACATAGACCAGTATGCTGAAAGAAACGATGTATTGCATTTAGTGAATTCAAAAATGTACTCCAATTCCACATGAATAAAACATAACACTAACACGGTTTGGTCTTTCAGTTACTTTTGGTGATAAGTATGTACATCCAGTAAATGATGTACACAATGCCATACTTTCTTCGGCACTGGCCTGCACTTCTGCCATATTACACTGTTTTTTTTATATACTGATCATGATCAAAAGATTCTGATGTATTCTGCATTGCTGCTGGCCTTAGTTCTATACCTCGGTGGTTTCAAATTACGATGCTATTGTGATGGATGACTCAGTACAGCCTATCCTAAAGCCTGTGCCGCTCCTGTGAGCACTTCCCAGCAGAAGCTGGTTTGCTGGTATGGAGCTCCAGCAGGAGCAGCTTGAGGAGGTTTCAGTCAATCCCCCAAATGATGTGGCCGTGAAGGCTAAAAAGAGAGCAGCCTGCCCCTGACCTTTGATGTGGTTGCTCCCCTCGGTTTATGTGGTTTCATGGTTTTTATGCCTATCCAGAAAAGGGCACATCAAATTACAGATGTAAACCCTTATCAAACTATTTCAGCCCAATTGCTTCTTCTCTTAAAGCAGTAATTAGAGCGAAAAAGAAAATATCAAGTATCCCAGGAATCCCAGAGGATTGATGGCAGACAGCTAGGAGCTTCCCACAAGCCTTTCTCTGGCCAGATCAAGGCCTTGGCGTATATAAATAAAGAATTGATCATAACTTCCCACGAGTGCAGTGCGTAACCACATCATTCACAACATTCACATGCAGAGTTGGTGGGCCAGCTGGGCATGACACAGATGTTAAGCATGCCGAGATGAACATGAGGTGAGTTTCTGTGGCTTGAAAAATACAACAAATAAAAACTTCAAGTCAGCTCAATTATCAGCATGATCTCAGCTTTCTTTTGCAGAAGTTGTTGGCCTGCATTCAATTTCATTTCTGATGACTTGCAAAGAAAACATTATAATACTTACAAAACATTACAATAAAAAGATAATTTCCCCCAAACTGCACTACTAAATACATCAAATAATCAGTGCTATTTATGAACCATGAAACTAGCAAACTGCTAAGTCATGTGAAAGTTTGGCATTGAGAACTTTGCCACATCAAATTAAGGCAATAATTACTCTTCAAGTTCTAAAGACTCATCATCCATGAATCTTATACAGGCCGGTAAGAGAACTATAAAAAATAAACATAGAGACTTTTTATTATGGGACTTCGTGGTCACAGGATAACTACCTTTGTTTCCCTAACAAACCAATGGACTGGTCATTAAAAAGTGATTTTGTCAATAGCCATACAAGCACAGAGATCTTTTTTTAAAGTTTAAAGGACCTCCAAGGTATTCAAAGGTTCTATAGCACTTAAAGACTGAGTAATTGGTCAAACAATACAGGATATCCAAGCCAGGAACCTTTTGCAGTGTAATTATATCTAAAAACAAACTTTTAATGGCAGGAGCTTAGTCATGGCATAGTGTTATCCATATCGTCCTGTGTCTAGAAAGACAAACTGTGAAGAGTTAAGGTGAACTCAACAGAATGTTTTACAGACTTTCATTTACATAATTTTGCTGAATGGTGAGATAAGGCTTTCTGCTGCCTCTGATCTCGCTCTTTATGTCCCTTTGCCCTTCAGTGTATACACAGCTTATCATCGCGAGCCAGATAAAAAGAGGCCAAGTGTACACCTTACAAATACAACCCAAGGTCAGTGCAAGTATGGATAAGCCAGAAGGTAGGAAAATATCTACAGTATATTGAGACTTAAAACACATTGGATGAATTCAAATTATTTCAAAAGGACATGATATAATGCATGCACCCTTTTAAGTGCTGAGTAACTCGCATGGGCTCTTAACAATCACTTAGAATCTATAATTCCAGGTGTAATCTTTTAGCAAATAACCACCTATAACCCAAGGCAGTCCCAAGCTACTCTGCGAATAATGAATAAACCACAAGCCCGACCACTGAAATACAAATTCTGGCCTTGGTTTCTTGCCCTGGAGAAAACAAACAAACATACCAGGGGTTCTAAAGGGCAATGAGCAAGCAGATTGTAATTATTATTATTATATTCATAATGTAACGGGTCACACAGTGTAAACAGCCCAAAATTGTTCTTTGTATTTAACCCATGCACCAAATAAAGCAGCAGACAGCCAGGAGCACAGTGCCCAGGGAGCAGTGTAGGGTACCTCAGTGATGTCACTGGCAATCCTGGGATTCGAATCCACAACTTTCTGAGCACAAGGGCAACTCCCTACCCACAGACCACCAGTTTTTTAAATAATGCAAAAAACTGTTGAAAAATATGATAAAGAGGGGGTTTTGGGCAATCATGTGCATTTATTAATGGTCGTGCAACCATTTTCCAAGCCAAACAGTTTGAAAAGCAGGCAAAATACCAGATATCATATTGATACTGCTTTGTATGCAGGTTATACCACTATGATTTGCACTCAGACATGGAGCACACTGTCAAATTAGCCCCCTCTAAAGGCTAAGTGAGTAGCTCAGACTGGTCAGTCTCGTGTTCCTTTTCAGTCTTAGTACCTTTACACAACAGTTCGTACATCGTTATTCTTCTTGAGAGTATGAAATGTCTTTTTATGTCATATGAACATCTCAATTTCTCTTACTTTTCATTCATCGACTGGCTCTTTCTGTACGCTCTTTCTGAATGCATTGGTGACATTTATCCTTACACGGTTTATACACAGCATCCCTCTCTACCCCCCTTACTGCACATACTTCATGTTGATTTAAACAACAATAATAATAACAATAACAACACAACGACTGTGAGTAACGTAGAAACCAGCGCCACGCTCAGTCAAAATTCCAGATATGATAATTTAGATTTCACGATTGGACAAAGGAAGCGACGCTACACGATTTCATTGGTCGGGTGCGTACTAATATGTAAATTAACGCAGCACGCACCATGTAGACAGTGGTATCCTTGAGCAGTCGAAATAGTTCCCAGGTACACGAAGGTGAACATAAGGATATTAAGTGTGTGTAAACTTTAAAAAACAGTCTGTATCGCGTGTCTCACGTTTTAAAATGTGGTGTGTGTAGATAAGTAGTGGTTTCAAGGCTGAAATACGTTTTGTTTTGCTCGGCGGAGGAATATGAGTCCCACTCACGCGTCAAAATATTGGCGTTATAGGAGTCTGACAGACCGCGCCAAAGCTCAGACAGACAGAGCACGACTTAAAAGAATGTGGTAACCTGACGTTGTGTTCATGCTTTTTTCCTCTGCTTCGTCCGATCTTGGTGTCTTCTCGGGAGGACGAGCATCACTGGATTGTAAACTCTGAGGATTATATTCTTTGTGTTTGTGTGCTGGTTGGGTCGCTGGAGCAGCACGGCGGTTGAGTCGGGTCAGAGAGGCGGTGCGGCGGGGCACTGCCCCGGGATCTAAACTCCACCTTGCCTCGGTGCCTTCAGCCAGCACCACCACTAGTGTACTGAGTATTACTTTTGGACACTGTGTGGAAAACAAACAAAACAAAACACAGGATATCTCTTTTTTAAATATATTTTTTACATGCGTTGAAATATGTTGCTGTCCAAGTTTGGCTCTTTTTCTCACATCTGCAACCCGAACAGCATGGATCATCTGCCGGTGAAGATTCAGCTCCAGCCAGGTAAGCTTATTAACTGTGTTTCAATTTTCACATAGTCATGCTCGATTTTACTAAGTCTCTTCATGATCACCCTGTTTGGCTGAGGCATGCTTCACTCTCCCTACGCAGCGCCCTGCACCGGTCATGCAGTTCACTCTGGAGGGACACTGAGTGCTTGACCTTTGTGTGTTTGGCTTTTTACTCGCAAATAAAGCACCTAGTGAAAAAATGGGGGGCTATTTGGGACTATTCGAGATCCAGCGTGTGCTTTCGAGTGACACTTTATTAAGCTTGTGAGCTTTGCCAGCTATTGGAGTCCGTGTTTTGGTTTCTGTACGTCTTGGAAGTCTCTTGAGTGAAGTAGCAGGATGAGTGTTACTATGGAGCTAATCCGTGTTGTGTAAGTCAGACTGGAAGAAATGAGCTTGCCACTTATGTTTTTGTACGTTTTGCTTCGTTTGTTGTAGTGAAAGTGGAGCCGGAGCCCTTTGAGAAGGTGTACCAGGTGGGCTCGGTGCTTGGGAGCGGGGGGTTCGGAACGGTGTACGCCGGCAGCCGCCTCTCAGACGGATTACCGGTAAGAGAGGTTCCCTCCCTCAGCTACGGAGCTTTAGATTCAGTCTGTGGTTTAAGATCTGTAATCAAAATCAATGTGCTTACGATTTTGTTTTGCTTTATTTTAGGTCGCAGTTAAGCATGTGGCCAAGGAGAGAGTCACTGAGTGGGGGTCTCTTGTAAGTAGACTAATTATTATTATTATATTATTATTATTATTGTATCATTATTATTACTATTATTATTATTATTAGTAGTAGTAGTAGTAGTAGTATCATTATTAGTGTATTTGGGGAGGTGTAGTAACAAGCTATCTTGCTGTCTCCCAGAATGGCGTCATGGTGCCTTTGGAGATCATGCTGCTAAAGAAGGTGGGCTCCTCGTTCCGAGGCGTGATTAAGCTGCTGGACTGGTACGAGAGGCCGGACGGCTGGCTGATCGTGATGGAGAGGCCGGAGCTGGTGAAGGACCTCTTCGATTTCATCACCGAGAAAGGCGCTCTGGACGAGGCCACAGCCCGCGGCTTTTTCCGCCAGGTGCTGGAGGCGGTGCGGCACTGCTACAGCTGCGGTGTGGTGCACCGGGACATCAAAGACGAGAACCTGCTGGTGGACCTGAGGACCGGAGAACTCAAACTCATCGACTTCGGCTCGGGAGCCTTCCTCAAGGACACGGTGTACACGGACTTCGACGGTAAGGAGCCATACACTACCCTGGTCGTCTTTGATGTTGGCGGTAGTGTGGGTTTTCCCCATATCATTTTTAATTATTTATTATTGCCAGAGCGAGAGAGCAAGACCAGAGCCCACTCTCTGCCAAAATCATCCTTTTGGTGGTGCATGATGGGGGTTTCCCATAATAGCTTCTGTTTTTAATTATTTATTATTGTTAGACCAAGAGGGGAGGAGGGGGGGAAGCGAAGAGAGCCCACAGATCGTGACGTTTTCTGTTGACATTTTTTAAACCAGCCTTTGCCGTGTGCATTTTGCCGTTCCTCCTTAAACACAGGATCGTACCTTACAATACATCTTTAAAACCATGGATGTCTGCATTTTCAGACCGATCTAAGCTGTAATAGGAAAAGCAACCCAAAAAGGTCGATTTAATACAGACCTTGTGCCACGTAACAGCTGTGTTGTGAAACCTGAGAGCACATGTCACGTGACGGCTCACGTTGCGCTCTCAGTCGGGAGCTCCTCCTGCCCCTCTGGCGGAGGGAGGGAGGGACTGCCTGGTGGAGGAGCAGACAGTTGAGTTAGGAGTGATGTGGCCTTTCCTCCCTCAAGGGTTTTTTTTTCTCCTCCTTTTTTTCTGTCCTTTATAATCCCCAGTTTCCGTTCAAATCTTGATAGAGCTCTGAGTCAGCTGCAGCGTTGGCACAGTGAATGGTAACAGGAGGGGGTGGATAGACGGTGTGTGTGTGTGTGTGGAGACGTATGTGTGTTTCTACGGCTCTGTTTATAGCTGTCTGTTTCTCTGGTCCCACAGGTACAAGAGTATACAGTCCGCCAGAGTGGATCCGTTTCCACAGATACCACGGACGCTCGGCAACCATCTGGTCGCTAGGGGTGCTGCTGTACGACATGGTCTGTGGAGACATCCCCTTCGAGCAGGATGAGGAGATCCTCAGAGGACGCCTCTACTTCAGAAGGCGAATCTCTGCAGGTGTGTGTTGGGTTTTGTATGCTGGGCCGTACGTATTAAATAAGAACAAGTACAATAGTAATGCAACAGGAGTTTCTACAGGATTTGTAAACAAATCTAATTACTGTAGGCCTGTATCACAGACATACAGATAAGTATTATCATATGAGTTCCATCCAGCTCAGTGAGAAATCTTAGTTTCTTACTGTATTACTGTAGTTAATGTTTTACAAGTTATGAACGTGTGTAGAGCAATGTAATGCTAATTCATCCCTTGCCGCCTTTCCAACAGAGTGCCAGCAGCTGATCAAGTGGTGCCTATCACTGAGACCGTCAGACAGACCCACGCTGGAGCAGATATTTGAGCATCCATGGATGCGTCCTGCAGAGGTGTCCAAGGCAGAAGAAAATGACATTCGGCTTCGGACCATCAACACGGACACTTCTAGCATGAGCTCCAGCAAGGAGAGCCTTTGAGAGAAGGCCTTTGCTTTGGGGAGGGTCTGGGACTCAAGTGGACTTCTAATCTGCTGCCCTGCCTTGCAGATACTTTTTTTTCCTCTTGTAGGGAATCATAATTTATTACAGTTTGCTTTATATCCTTTTATTTGTTCTTTTTTTATGATTCTGAAATTGTTTCCTGATGGGGAACATTTGCTGTTTGGGGCGGACTTACCAGCATTATTTATTGTTATTGTTATTATTATTATTATTATTGTTATTATTATTATTGTTACAAGGCTGGTTTATGCATCTGGCAAGCCTCCTACACAGAAGTGGCTGCTCTCATAGAGCTTGGAGAATTTTTATTTAAATATTTTAATTTTTGATTTGGAGTGCCTTTTTGAAAGCTGCTGTTTGGGGGCTTTCATCATTGCTTTTTTCCCCCCTTTGAAGCTGGTATGGAAGTTGGCATGGCAGTAGGCTTCATCAAAAATTGTACGCAAATGACCAGCCAGCTGAAGGGTCTTATGATGGGGAGGGGGTGACCAATAGAAATACTTGAAACGCACTCACTCACTGCGTCTCCTTCTAACGCTGCTCAGTCACATTTTAGCCTACACAGGTCGTCTGGAAAACTGTTCCTTCTTTTTCTGAATGTGTATAGAGATTCAGTATAACCGCTGTACCTTCTGAGGGTATATAAACCCCCCTCCCCTCTACCCCTCACTCTTTTGCTCCTCATCCCACTGCTGAAACTACATTGGCCTGGCTCCTGGGTTGTGGGGGGCCTGGGTGTGAAAATGCACAATCAATGCAATATTCATGGATTTTTTTTTTTTTTTAATAAAGTAATCTTGTACAGTGTGTGTGGTTTTCGTGTACAGTTTTTCTTCTTTGCATTTAATTTATTTGTAACATGTAGACATTCCACACTCTGTGGCTATTTATTTTTATTTATTGTCCATGCTTAAATCCCAAATTTTGCATACCTTTATATGGCCTTTTGTTTGCATTCCTGTTGTAATTTTTTTTACATTTGGACAAGAGATGGTGGATGCACTGAAGCTGTTGTCAATGTAAAAAGGAATAAAACAAGGTTTACTTAAATTGGAAGAGCTATGAATGTTATTTAATCTCGCTTGTTGGTCATTGTTTGCCTTGAAATGGCTCTAATCAAAATTATGTTGTTTAGGCTCGGTGTAATCTCCATTTGCTAGATGGAAGCGTTTTAGAGAATTGGGATGGGACAGGGCTATTCTTGTCACTGGCTCCGTAAGCCAATATTAGTTCTCTCTAATAGTTAAAGCTGTATGAAACACAATGGAGACACTATTTTTCTACAAGCAGCATTTCAATTAAACTTATTTGTACAGAACATTTTGTTGTGTTTCATTGCTCTGAAATAGGCTACTCTATAATGAAATTGGGCTGTGGATGAAATTTGTCTTTGTTACAGTCCAGGAGACGAAATAAACATTAAATACTCTCTCAGCAGTATATGTCTAGCAGGCCCACAATTAGGGCTGCTTCACCAGTATATGAAAACTATATATTAGGAGATATGAGTCACCTGTCTCAGTTTACTGGAACACAGATTTTTCTTGTCTTGTGTTTTTTTTTTCTTCTCCTTATTAGTGATCAAATCTGAAGGAAACCGAATGATACAGCTTTGCCAACAGATGGCATTTAACAAATTGCTTTTTCCATCTAATAGCCACCACAACATGAGTAGTTTAATTATCAGTTGTATGGCTGGTGAGTAACAGGCTTCTGACTGGCACCCATGAGTGCATTTTCCAAGAACTGGGCTGAGGCTCCAGTGGGGACGTGCTGCCCCCTCTGGTGACATGGTGGTCTCATGGTTTGGGTTTGATCTTGAGCCAAACTGTTAGCAGAATCACAGCTGTTAAAAGCAACACTTCTCTCTCTGATCTTCAGCACCTGCCCATCAGTCTACGTCTTACTTAAATGCTTTCTGTTTTACAGAGAAACAGAATTCTTGTCTTAGTTATCTGACTCCACACTACAGATGGAGCAGATAGGGATTAGGTGGAAAAATGCTGGAGGATTCCTTTTGTGTAGGCGATCTCTGCCATATTTATGCTGCCAGTAATGTATTCAGTGTCAAACACCATTCATTACCATATAAGTGTTGACTTTTACTGGCTGTAACATCACATCTCTCATATAAGATAACATCTCATAGAGACACCAGTCAAGTGCGAATTTCCATACACAAGCAACCACTCACGCAAAAGTGCATTTGTAAATGTGTGAGAAGTGTATTGCATATTACATGTATAATAGTGTAGTATCCATTACAGTGTTAAAACACACTTAAAATAAAGATGTTAGAAGAGGGTTAATCCCATAGTTACAGTGTGTAGTTTCTTTTAACAGTTTAATGTCTCTGTAATTATGGCAGTATTTTTTTAGCTGTTTTTTTTTTTCTGTTATTTTATTTTAGCACCATAAGGCTGTAGCAAGATGATGACATCTGTTTTGACATTAGAGCCCAGGGTAAAGTCTATTGTCTTTGAGCCCCCAGGCTTTTGACATGTAAATGGCTTGAGTTATCTGAATCAGGAGGCCTTCTGTTGCGGCAGAGAAGGATCTCTGTCTCTGCTTCACCATAAAACAGCCATTAAACTCCATCAGCATATGCCATGCTGTTTCTCTCTTTCTGACCTTAGATCTTATCGGAGGGGTGTCTTATGTCATTTATCAGAGTTCCGTAATTAGATGAAGACCAAAAGAATAAACTCCTGCAATTAGATTTGTTAAATGTTTGTGTTCTCTGTGCTTCAGACCAGACCTCAAGGCAAAGGTTTAATGACGTCCAGTAACAATTATCTCATTTATTTTTAATGTTATTCGAAAAAGCAACTCAGCCGTAAACATGAACAACAATCAACCCCACTCACACCTACTGGTTGCACTGAAAAAAAACAATAAAGGACGAGCAGACAGTTATATGGACACAACTGATTTTTTCCCTGCCTCCGAGTGTGAATATTAAATGAGTGACAGCTTGAGTGCTGGCTTGTGTTGAGTGGTAAGTGCCTGCAGATCAGGGCTGAGCTGAAATACTCTTAGCTCTTTATGGCACTCGCTGCCACCATCATACTGACAACCTGACAGACAAGCAGGAGGAGGCCAGATGGGCCTGCGGACCTTCAGAGTGCACAGACTGCGAGGTGGGTGGCACACAGGCAGAACCTTCCAAGGAAAAATGAAAATGAGTGAAAGAGAGAGGATATATGAATGAGAGAGGAAGGTCTGTGGCATTTCCCTGCTCAAACACACCCACTTCAGCTTGGAACTTGTTAATTAGCTGATTAGTTGGATCAGGTGTGTAAGAGCAGGTCAAACACACAAACACACACACACACACACATACACACATATGAAGTTGGTCTGTTAAAGCAGAGAAAACACCAAAATTACTCAAACAAAATTAATTCAATTGTTATCAAAACCATCTTTAAAAGCCTTGCAATTAATGATAATTAACCTACACTGCTCTGCATGTGCCCAATCATGTTCATTTACATAAAGTGGCCTCTCCTAATACCTATGCGTCTCTTGTAGCCTGAAAAGGAACAAAATCTCCAAAAGTCTACAGGAGGAGGACAAAATCTGTACCTTTTATGTGGCTCTATTTGTTCTGACATTTTATCAAAATGAAAACAGCAGCTGGTCTTGTCAAATTATGTCAAAAATAGAAAAACAACAGAAATGGGTTATTCCAACAGTGACAATATGAAAAGGTGCACTGATGGGTTACAAGTTAAAATACATATAATATATAAAAAAATCATTTTACATTTATTCATTAATTTTTTGTAACCACTTAATCCTTACTAGGGTCGCAGGTACCCAGAGCCGATCCTGGGGTCTGCGGGCGCCATGCAGGGACTCACCACCGCAGGGCACACACATAGCATCTACTCACACGCTAACACCTACGGTCAATTTAGAATCCCCAATTCACCTGACACACATTTCTTTGGTCTGTGAGAGAAACCAGAGACCCCAGAGGAAACCCACACCACCACGAGGAGAACATGCAAACTCCACGCACCCACACACACACACACAAGGCCAGGACCCAGATTTGAACGCCCAACCCTAAACATGTGAAGCAACAGTGCAACTCACTGCACCACTGTGGGGCCCCTGATTGTAACATAATAGTTATGAAATATGCTTTATGAATTATTAATATGAATTATACATTATGAATTATTATTAAGAATTATGCTTTATGTACAAAACTGTGTGTACACCAGGTGGATAAATGGGGCCCCAGGACTGGAAACCAATGCAGTAGTTCACTATCGCTTTTGTTGTAACACATCATGTATGCTAAGAATATGTCAAGCTTTTTTTTAACTGCAAAGTACATTAATAAAAAAATATTTACTGGAACATTGGAACAGTTTGTACGGGTTTGTCCAGTAACTATGAAATGTTCATACAATGCCATGGCTGGCTCACCTGGGTTCTGGAAGGAGGTGATTGAAGGTGTGAGAGTGCATTGTTCTTGCCCACAGAAGCAGATGGAACACAGTGTGTATACGCTGCAAATTGGAAAAATGGGGAAGATGGGATATGAAAGGGAGAGTGACAGGCCAGGTCGTAAAGACCCGGCTCCGCTTCTGCTCGGACTTGCTTCACTGCTGTTGCCAGGCTGTCCAACAAAACACAGCCGCACACAAACAGACGGTAAAAGAGGAGCGCTAATAATATGTTAGCAGCAGGCCAACACCTCACACGTATGTGTGACACATCAGCATGATGTCAGCTCGTCTCATGGATAGAGAAGGAGCCATCCTTTTGGCCGAGGTTCGATTTCCTCTTATGTGCAGACCCAACAGCTGCTATCATTGTCCTAATAAATATTCGGACTCTCCCTCTTGGAAAGTCCCTGTGATTTCAGTCTGAACACTTAATAAAGGAAGGTTACGGACAGTTTATGTGCTCAGATTTATGTGCTCATGAATCTAAAGCTAGACCATCGCAAAGTGCAACAAGTCACTGGATTCAAAATGTCAAGAGGATGAGGGGTTTGTGGAGATGAAGGGTTTGTGGAGAATAATGGAAATCCCTTTGTGCTATTCCAGCAGACCTCAAAGGACGTGTAGGCCTGTGTGCCTTCCTTTTATTTATTGTGGATTACATGCTCAGGACTGTTATCATGTCAAGAGTGGGTGCATTGTGCATTATGTTGCAAAAAAGGCTCTTCTACTAGGATCGCAAATGAACGCACATTCATCAGAGAAGATGTAATTTCATCCTTATAGCAAGCAGAGATCCAGTATGTGGTTGCTTTAAGAATTACTGCTAAAGGTGACATGTCCGATCTTGATGGGTATTGATATCAGCCGATCCAATCCGGTAACAAATCTAGGCTGAAATTGCACACACACTCACGTTGTGCGGTTTCATGATGTTATCTATGTATTCCTTCCTGTCGGGTAGCCAGGTGTTTGAGCATGTTGGCATACTTTTACAATTAAGTCATGTTGAAGCTTAATAGTTTAAATATCAGATATCAACCAATAATAAGGTCTCAGTATCAGTATGTTTAATTTAACTGAATAGTGAGTTATCCATCCTGTGTCAGCTCAGCTTTTATGATTTTTTGTTTCATTACATTTTGTTTTGTGCAAAACTTTTAATCAGAGTCAAATCAACATATCTCCTAGAGTACCATTACCAATCTAATTCGATTTGTAATTAGCTGGTAGTGATTTCTCCAGAATATTGCTTTTTATTTATAATACTGCTCAGGATGAAGAACAGAAAGACATTCAGCACTGCTGCAGCATCCTCTACTTCCTATTTCCAGAATAACCTGAACTTTATCATGTAATTTCAAGAAAGAAACATATATAATGTCTGTTAATTTACCTATTTAAAGCGTAGAATGCCCTTTTAATTACAACAGTTACGTAAGATCAGCCTATTAATTACATTATAGTGTTTACCAAGTGCACTTTATACACATTCTAGCATTTTTGCCAGTATTTAAGATCTGTTTTAATACAACTCTGTGTTGGAATGATTCACTGGAACACAAAACACCATTATGGTTAGAATAACAACAATATAAATCAAAAGTACTTTTGGTGTAAGAATAAAGTGCTAAAACAAGCAAAAAGGCATGCGAAAGAAACCACGAATAAAGAAATAAAAGCTAAGTAACTTAAACTATTAAGCCACAATGAATGCCGGAAAGTCCCCAGTACAACAACAGACATTCTGACGTGCAAGTGCCGGACACTTTCCTAGAATGCTTTGTAAACAACAGATAATTGCTTTTAACCCCAGAATGTTGATTTTCTTGTCAAGACACTGGATCTCCCGTTTTTAGGCAATGCAGTGTATTTGTGCAGTAGATTTGTGCAGTCCAAGCATCTCTTCCACAGTGTAGGAGCTGTAGCTCTAGACCTTCTATAACTAGACCTTCAGCTAGCTACAAGACACTGAAATAATAACATGGAATTAGCCCATGCTTTTGTTATCACTTCTAAGGGTTAATAACTCTTAAACATTTGTTGTATAGAAGACAAACAAAGCATTTATTCTTCTCTTTGTTCTGCTGTGATGTAAATCAAGGGCTCCTTCAGAGGCTGCATACAGTAGAAAAATCAATCAAGAGAGTGCACTGTAGCTCATGGTGGGCTTATTATTGTAAATAAGGACGAATGTTCCCTTTCCTTCAAAGTGCTCTATAAACAAGGGCATGGAGAGAAGCAATGACTAACCCTCCTCCAGATGTAATAACAGGGTCAAATGCAAAGCAGTAATCATGAAGCAGAAGGGAGGGGAGATGTTTATTGTGCTGTGAAAATGGAAGGAATGTCTTCATCATGCCCCCGGCAAAGGCAGTTATGATATGATGAGCGACTATTGCACAAGCGAAGGGCGTGATTTGTGGGACGTGTGTACTCACGGTATGTTCTTCTGCATGCAGAGCGTAGAAACTGCACGTCCTACAGGCCAAACAGAACAAGCCTTCTTGGTTTAATTAGCTTTTATGGCCTAGAGAGGAACCCGGGCCTCAAAGTGATCAGGATGTGCCGGAAAGTCGAGCTTAAGAATAAGAAGAGTAAAGGCTGAGATGAGAAATGGTGGTGTCAGTTAGGATTATAAACCAGCTCCAGCTGCAGCTCTGGAGCTCCCCATCCCAAACAAAATGCAAAAGTTTCAGCATTTTAGGCGTTTGTCCAAAGAACCCAATGTACCATGGTGTGTCCACATGTTTTGTACTAGAGACGCAATTAAGAAATAACCCTCACATCCAAAAGTTGCAAGATTTGATTAGTTGCCAGATTAATAGTTAGTATATTGTATTGTTCTTGCTATACGATCATCTGCGATGTGTTGCTTGCATCTTGGTGTCGATTTTATGTGAAGCCAAAAATAATGTAGACAAAACAGCAGGCTAACAAAGCACAACAAACACTCATATTACCTTTAGATGTTAAATGAGCTACTAATTAAGCCATCCAGTTACCAGAAAATGAGCAACTTTAGTCCAACTGACCTCGCTCTGCTTTATTTTCTTGTCTTATATGTTGATTGAAATTATACAATGATAGTGTTTGACTTACCAGCTTTCTGATTGGTTACTTGCCAGAAACTACCTATATGTACTGGGGGGTAGTAACGGGGCTGGCAAGTAATTTTTTTCTGCCACCTTTTAATCAATTGATGGAAGAGTTTGAGTTTGTTGGAATAGTTTGAGTTTGTTCAGAGCACCTACTGGAAGGACCATCTATTGGCCACACATCCTGCGCTCATGTGTACATGTGGATCTGTGTTATGCTGTTGTGGTATTGTTTTTGGTGTTGCTTTAATCAATATTGCTAACTAATTGATGTCTGTTTGTTTCTTATACATTTTTAAAACTGGTTAACCTTAGGTAGGGACACTGTTTTTGAGTTACATTTCCTCACTTACTGAAATATTCTAATAATACACTTTTTGGAAAGTATTGGGACACCTGGCCATTACACCAACAGATACTTTAATGATATTACATTTAAATACATAGACTTTATTTTATTCCCCCTTTGCTGCTTCCACTTTTCTTATAAGGCTTTCCACAAGATTTTGCAATTTCTGTGGGAATTTGTGCCCATTCATTCTGTAGAGCATTTCTGAGGTCAGCTATTGATGTTATATCAGAAGGCCTGTCTCACAATCTCTGTTCCAGTTCATCCCAAAGGTGTTGGATGGGGTTGAAGTCAGAGCTCTGTGTACGCCAGTCAAGTTATACCACACCAAACTAATCCAGCCATGTCTTTATGGTCCTTGCTTGTGCACTGGGACACAGTCATGCTGGAATAGAAAAGGTTCTACCCCAAACTGTGTCCACAAATGTGGCGTTGTCCAAAATGTCTTAGTCTGCTGAGGGATTAAGATTTTCCTTTACTGGAAGTAAGGGGCCATCTGAATTCAAGATGTATGTCCCAATACTTTTGTCCTTAAAGTGTATCTAATAACAACAACAACAACAACAATAATAATAATAATAATAATATTATGTAAAATATGTCACACTTTCAAAAACATCAGGGGAAAGTAAGAAAAAAACAACTGCAAAATGTCAGACCGTGTCACACTTTGTTGGTATAAAAGTCAGTTATCAATATATTCTACACTCTTCTTATGTTTTTCAGTCTAAACCCAGAATATCTTCATTGTTGTAGACCAAACTCCACTATCCATCAATCATGGATAAATGAATAAAGTTTTGAAAAATGTATCTGTCATATTCTTGTGAGGAAATTACAATTTCTGTCAGCTGTTCAGCCATGTTACTTATCTTCATATTTACTGCTTGCTTTGTGCTAGAGACGACAGCATAGTGAGAAGCCATAACAAAATAAAAGAGCGAGGCGATTATGAAAACGCTCATTGTAATGTTGAATGAGATGAGGTAAGCAGCCTTCACCTTATATTGCAAAGGCATCAAGACGATTTTTCTAATTATTTTTTAGGATGACTGCAGGAGCAATGCATCATAATGATAAATGTGTGAGCTTTCAGACATGAAAATGTTTTTTAGTTGATGACAATGCTTCATACATTCCAGTAGCTCCACTATCAGAACTCTGGGAATGGTGGGCACTGCCCAAGGTCAGAAATCATGACTAAAAACGGAAACATTTAAAAGCAGATGACACTGAGAGTGAGGCGCTGATGCCACAGAATAACTTCCCTGAGCCTATGAATAAAAAAAGGCTTGTAAAACAAATGCGCCTCTCTGTGTGTGGTGGACAGAACCCATGGCAACAGCAAATTGGAGCTGTGTAACTGTGACCCAGTTAGGCAGGGTTGTGTGTTTCCAGATGGTTGCATCCACACTGCTCTGCTGGTTGATGCTTGAGGGAGCTCCCCCTCAGTGAGAGAATCAGCAGATAAGTGAGTTCCGTTCTGCCCCCTTTTCCCCTCTCGGTTCATCATGTTCTTTTCTTTCATGAGATTTCTCTTTTTAAGATGGTCTCACTCTTTCAAAATCTGTCCTTCACTCCTCATCTCGGAAAAGGAGTGAAAGACCTCCATCTGTTTCCTGTGAGAGCATCTAGTGATTGCAAATGTCCTTCTCTTCACCATTTCCATGTTAATTTCAGCTCTTACACTGAATGGAATTTCAATTCAGTTCTTTCTTCTCATAACTTGCATATTATTTTCATACTTCAATGCCAGCCACTGAATAATGATGCTTAATAGCAATGGCACAGCCAAAAGTCAGATGCCCTTTACCAGATCAGACATGTTTGGTATATGAATTATGAGTTTAATGTAATCAACAAGTAATAGAAGTTTATAGTAAACTTTGTGTTATAAAAGTTAACCTGGTCATTTTGATAAGCTGACAAAATCATTAAAAGAAGCAGTTGATTAGTTGTCATCACCAGAAAAAACAGTGTACTGGAAGGGTTGGGCAATATAATGATAAGGCAAAGTGCCATATTTTTAAAAATAATGGCAACATATGTACAAAACTTTGAATTTAAGATAATCTGCTTGCGGCTAGCTAGTATGTTCTCTTCATAGTGGAGCTGATCTACCATAGCATGTTCTTCAGAGCCGTGATTAAAACAAATTTTGACAGAGAAGTGCGCTTGACCAGCCGAGCCTAGCAAACCCTCTGCAAGTGTTGATGAACCAAAGCCAGTCAGCTCTGGGCACCATCAAATTACTGCTTGCACACTGTGGGAGAACGGAAGCTGCCATGTTGGAGAGTCCTGAGGACAGATGTAGCTGCCTGATGAGCCAGCAAATGACAAAGCCAATATGGTCATGCTGCTAATAGTCAAACCAGCCACACTCACATTTGTACAGTAATACTAGGATGTTGAAAGCATGAGCATGGAGCATCAAAGCTGCTGCTATTGCTGAATACTGTTGCTACTATTAGTGCTGCTAACTTTGCAAACAATGAATGCTGTACCACACTGTGCGTAATCAAAAGCATGGGCATCATTAGGTCTATTTTGGGGGGTCTGAAGCTCACCCCCAAAATGATCCCAAGCCACCCTAAATATATAGTCATTATTCTACTGTTTTTAAATTATATATCCAAACATTTCATACAAGATATCACTGAGCACAGATACGCACTTTACAAATAGAAACAAGACTATGAATGGAAATAAGTCTAGCTATCATTATTGAATTAAAATGATGTACTGGCTGTTGAAGCTGCTGTAGGTAGCAGGCGGGCATTAGGACCCAGACGAAGCTACACGGCGCTGCTTGTTAGTGAGTACCCCTTTAGCAATATTTCTCTGGTAGCGCCTTTTGTACTCAGTTCAACAGAGCACTACTATGAGTGTCCATAACTGTTTACTGCTTAACTTTATTTGTTTCTTTAAGTGAAAGGAAAGGTTTGGTGAAAAGTTTTCAGCCTTCTATACACGGTAATTCCTTCCTACAACGCCTGGGGGCTAAGCTCCCCTTGTCTTTCCGTCCTAGTGACGTCCCTGATCAAAAGGTTGACAAATGAGAAGCATACCAAGTGCAAACACTTCCAAACATGTGTGCAGCGTGATCTAATTAAACAGTTAACATATTGCCATGCTCTCAGTTGACCTTGATTTTTGTTTCAAGATGGCAAGAGGTGACTTTGATAGAGAGGTCATTATTATGGCATACAGTGGATATAAAAAGTCTACACACCCCTGTGAAAATGTCAGGTTTCCGTGGTGTAAAAAATGAGAAAAAGATAAATAATGTCAGAACTTTTTCCACCTTTAATGTGACCTATAAACTGTACAACTCAATTGAAAAACAAAC
>JBBPDC010000129.1:24232921-24243739 GCA_037974485.1 Hemigrammopetersius urotaenia
ACTGAGCAAATATAATATACCATAATATACAATCTACAATATGAATACGTAATATGGATTTATATTTATGACTATAAATATATATAAGTACTTTTGTACATATATGTTTATCCTATTTATAAATATAAATATATGTATGAATATTAGAGAGAGAGAGAGAGAGAGATACAGAGAGAGCGAGAGAGAGACAGAGAGAAAGAGAGAGCAAGAGAGAGAGACAGAGAGATACAGAGAGAGCAAGAGAGATACAGAGAGAGAAAGATGATCGCATGAACGAGAGAGAGACAGAGAAAGGGAGGGAGAGCGAGAGAGAGAGACAGAGACAGAGAGAGTGCAAGAGAGAGAGAGAGAGACAGAGAGAAAGAGAGAGAGAGAGATACAGAGAGAGAGAGATACAGAGAGAGAGATGATCGCATGAACGAGAGAGAGACAGAGAAAGGGAGAGAGAGAGAGACAGAGAGAGCGAGAGAGAGAGAGACAGAGACAGAGAGAGCGAGAGAGAGAGAGAGAGACGGAGAGAGAGATGATCCGCGCTCCGGAAAAGTCACAAACGAGAGAGAGAGTGGCACAGAGAGAGAGCGCGCGAGCGTGAGAGAGGGCGACAGAGAGAGCGAGACAGGTTTAAAATGGGCGCGATCCGGAAAAGTCACGAATCAGAGAGAGAAAGAGAGAGAGAGAAAGAGAGACAGAGAGAGAGAAAGAGAGAGAGAGAAAGAGAGACAGAGAGAGAGAGAGAGAGTAAATCCGCGCTTAAATATCAAGGGGAAAGTCATCATAGCTTGCGTAGTATAGACCCAGCTCCCAACCCAACTTTGTGAATAGATTAACGCCGATATTTTTTTTATTGCGCGATAAGAGTCTCACGTATATATATGTGTGTATAAATGAACAATACAATATAGTAAACAATATAAATCTTATATACAGAAAATACAATACTACAGAAGTATATACCAGAGTGTACATAAAGTGCATTTGCAATGCTGCAGGTGTTTTACAGTGAGACAGTGAATGTATGTATGAGTGTGGGTGTTTGTCTGTATGTGTGATTGAAATGTAATTGAAATGTAACCACTGTATTTTTGTATGGTTTTGTATGGTAAGTTATTTGAATAAAAAAGCGCTTTAGTGACTACTGAGAGCTAATTTTTGCAGTGTGAGCTGACCCATAGCTCAGTGCTCCTTTGCCTTGTTTCTGCAGACTGACTAGCAATGTCATCATAGCTTCTGAGTGCCTGCTGGTTTCTATGAGTGCAAGGTTGATGTGATCATCAGTGCTAATGTTTTTCTCTAAGACTGTGAGTCACTACAGCTTTTAGGATCTTACCACACAGCCCTGTCATCTTCGACCAAAACACAATCACATCCAGGCCTCATGATCTTAACGTTAACAACAGATCATGGGTATTCCCTGTACTGTCTCTGCAAGCTCTCAGACAGCTTTGATGTGGGGACAGTGCTTTTTTCCTTTCTGTCCCAGTCGTGCACGTAAACCACGGAGAACAGCAAAATGCTCCCTCCAAATTCCAGCCAAGTAGCAAACACAGTCCAGCTTGAAGACACGCATTAAGTTTACACTTTCACTGTCATGTTGTAATGTTGTAGTTTGCACTGATGTTTACTGAATACCATTACTGTTTGAATAGTTACTTTTAAACCTGTTAGTATTCTCAGTGATGTCCATTTTCAAACATATGTAACACTAGAAATACAAATGACCTGTGCTACATGTCAAATTATGCTTCACAGCTGTTGGAAAGTGCACAAGAATATTTTATATACTTTCTGCCATAGTCTTTAAACAAAATGTCATGATCACTTCCTATCACTTTCTTCCATTAGCATTACACTACAGGAGCAATTGCTTGTTGGGTGGAGGTAGCTCAGTGGGTAGGACACTTGCCCCCAGTCATGGGTTCGAATCCTACCTACAGTACCACCACTGGGTCCCTGAGCAAGACCCTTAACCTCGAGTTGCTCCAGGGAGACTGCCCCCTATAGGTAGGGAATGGAAGTTGCTTTGGATAAAAGCGTCTGATAAATGCCGTAAATGTAAATGTTCCCCTGCCGGTACATGGAAGCACGGGTGGTCAGTGGCAGTTCAAAATTTCTGCGAAAGATTGGATTCTGAGAGTTCTTGTGATTTTAGTGTGCAGTTTACATTTGTTATCTTCTGTGGCTCACATGTATTGATGTGACATAAAAAGGGTGGGCTATTATAGCAACTGTTAAGGGATATTTGAAGCTTAATTGGTCAGACATTTAGATTAGATAGATTTTTAATTTGTTCATTGCTGATTTACAGTCCTACCTTTACAATCCGAGCCTACATTTTCTCATGTCCTCTTGTTGTAGTTAGAAAGTGCAATGCAGCTGTGAAAGTGTGATTCTTCATTTAGCATGCCATGGCTGTAATAACCAATCCTGGTCCTGTAGATCCAGTTATGGCCTTTAGCTGATGCTCTTATCCAAATCATCGCACATCAGTGCTCAAGTAGTCCACATCTGTTTCTTAAACCTGTAAAGCTAAACTTAAATCAATGTCTGCTATTCAACCAAGTTACTGTACGCTAGTTACACCTAAACAACACCTGCCAAAGAAAGACCTGTCAAAGAAGTATGGAAGTAACCAAAGAAGTAAGGAAGGGATGGGGATAAGAAGTCTGATTATATTATATCTCTGAAATAAAGACCTTCTTCAGAAGTTCCTGATTGGCTAGAGGGCTAAATAAGAGGACAAGAACTGCATGTCAGGCGCAGGTTGTAGCTAAACACGGCAGGAATGTAGATCTACTGGAGTAGAGTTGCTGAGCACTACTGTGAGGTAATGTGACACATCAACATTTAAATACAGCCAGTAGCCACCTAATGAGCTCATGTAATTGTTGTATAGCTGTAGCTGGAAATGGGCTCTCAAATGTGATGCCACAGTGTGTGAGCTATTAATAGGCAATATTTTTCATATGATATATATTTATATATATATATATATACACTGAGAGAGAGAGAGTAGTAGAATAGTTGTACTGTATTTGTGAAACTTGAAGTATAAATATTATACATTATCCTACACTACAGGATCCTGTTAGCCACTGAGCTGAATATAATGGCCACACATCCTTTTTAGGGTTGTTTTGTTGTCCACACCACTGAAAGACATTGAGTTTCCCTTGCTGTGCAGATTTTTTGCCTGGGTTCAAAGAGGGCAGGGGCCTAATTAGCAGCACAAACAGCAGGCGACCTGACACGGCCAAGGTCAAGAGCAGTGATCTCTGTTTGGGACTGAAGTGTTGCTTTCTAAGACTTTTTGGGATTAAAGTGGACATCAGGTGTGGAAAAATGACTGAGGAGTTCTTACTAGTATTAGATGTGTGGTGCCAGAGAGAGACCTTTGTACATTTCAGTAGATACTATCAGTATTCACAAACCATCAATAAATCCCTGACCTTATAATCTGTCTTGAGGACAGGATTCATGAAAGGTTTTAGGAAGTCATTCATTTAATTATGAAATTTCAGTTCAGTTATATTTTGATATGATAATTATTATAATTATTTTTCAAGTGCACGAAATTTCCACAGTAGGGGTATAAGAGCATCAAAAATAACTGTAATTGTACAGGATTAGATTTTTAAACTGTTGGTGAATTAGATTTTGGTCAGAAAAAGAATATACACATTTTTACACCCCCAGTCAGCAATAAAAATGGTTTGACAAATTGCTGCAATTCCCAATTGAATCTTTAAGGCCTCGTTTTGTGCATGTTTAGCCACTGTCCTGTGAGCACTGCACTCTTTGTCATTGCTCTGAAACCCCCCGAGCATCAGCAAGCTGCCAGTGCGCATTCCGGCAGCATCGCAGTAGCATTCGACTCACCCACAATGCAACAGCAAGGGAGGGAGAATGTATGGGGTCAGATGGGGTTGAAACCAGGGTCAAAAGCTTCATTGTTATTGTTTCTACGGCACATGCACTAAACCACTGAGAGAGCAGCAGTTCTACACTCTCAAGCAAAGGGGTGATAAAGGTAGAACTGTTGGTCCATCTGTACCATGGCAGTGAGGCCTGCTTGGTGAGGATCGGCCAAGTGCTTTAAGGGAAGATTCATTTTTAATGAAAATAATAATAATAATAAGGTGAAATCCAGTAAGATAAAAATAAAAAAAGGAAGGGGTGTCTTATATTACATAACCAGGTCATTTATCACATAATCCCAGTGTAAGGTAGCATACTTCTATTACAATTACTATTTTGGCCTGCTCTACCAAGGCCCTCTGGCATATTCCTTGTGTGTGTGTGTGTGTGTGTGTGTGTGTGTGTGTGTGTGTGTGTGTGTGTTTATGTGTTAACTAAATGTTCAAAAATGTTTCTTCTGCCATCAGTTGTTTTGTGCAGGAACTACCTGATGAGAAGTCTTTACTCTAGATATTGTAACACAGCTGTGAGGATTTGCCTGCATTGAGCCACAAGAGCATCAGTAAGGTCAGGTACCAGTGTACTGGATGGAGCTCAGTCATTCCAGAACTGTTCCACTGCTCAACAGCCCAATGCTAGGGGGCTTGGTATTTTGCATGGTCACCTTAGGCTCATGTGTGGCAGATCCTCATTCTATTGGCAGTGATTTTCTATGGAGAATATATGAGCTGTATATGCACAATTGAACACCAAGCAATGGGGGCAGTTTAAAGTATGATACTTTTGGAGTGTATATGTGTGCATGTAGACTAATGTTTGTGTGTGTGAGTATATGAGCTACCCATCAGCCCTAACTTGGCTCTTTGTTGGTGGGTGATTGAGGCTGGAGTGTGTTGGGTCGAGTCACAGGCCTGCAGTGTTCTGGCAGTGAGCGAGGTGACGGCAGCACCACAGAGGGCCCGTTGTCTGGCCACTCGGAGCTGTGTGTGGCAGGAGCCTCCGCAGCTGTTTCCAGTTACCCGCCCTGTGGGGGCCCTGATTACATTTCAAAACAAGCAACCTCCTTCCAGTCTCTCGCTCTTTCCATCCCTCTCTGTCTCTCTCTCTCCTCCACAGATGAGGCTGTATTCTGAGGGGAACAAGCATGTCAGGTCAGTGAAAGTGACAAAAAAGAGACAAAGACTGAGTGTGACTTTTTTGGAGTGTCTCATTTCAAGTGATGTAACAAGAGTGAGACAGTAGCAACATGAAATTAAACCCTCAATGCTTGATCTCTGAGGTTGAGAATCTTTTTATTGTGCTCACATAAGGGATTTTGGAGCTACGCCATTATTGCTTTGAAAAATATAATGAGGTTTCTGACAAATTGTTCCTATCAAGCCCAGTGCTGAACAAAAATGTAGGGATTTGATTCGATCCCAATAAAAATCAATTTCAGGTGTTTGGGAATCGAGAGCTCTGAGCAGGATTCCATACAGAGACATTCATGTTTTCCTGCACCCACTCTCATGCGGAGTGTGAGGTATTTTGCTGACACGGTCTAGACAGCTCGTCTGAAAAATGCACCCCACAACAAATGCTGTATGACAAAAATGTGGTTTACGATCAAATATCATCGCCAGTGCTGAAACATCTTCCCACACGAAGGAGTTGACAGAGAAGAATAAGGTACAGTGTGGCCCCTGTTAGCTAGTAAGTTCATTTAGCCAGTGTCAGCTCCTCCAATTGCCTCGCTAAGGCATCAAATAGGTCATATAAATAAACTAATGAGTTTGTGTCCCTGAAGATCAACTGAGCTGAGTCAAGATGCCAAGATCCCTCTTCACAGCATCATTCATAATATGATATTATGGACTCTTCTCCTTTCCTATGTGTCTTGGTTTTGTAGAATTAAGAAATTGTGTGTTCTACAGACACTTGGACAAACTGATCTGGATGTTTAAAACTGATACATGTAGATATCTTAATGTCCTCATATTTTTCTCATCTTTAGAAATATGAGGACATTAAGAAACCACAATATGAATGCTGCTACTCACATGCTAGGAGCAAGCTAACACAAGCTAGCACATTTGACATCCACAGAGGTTAAGATCATATGATTAAACAATGTGGTCAATCCAGCAGATCTCAATACATCACAGGAAGTGTAGCGAATGGTGTGGTTTCTCCTTGCACCATGAACTAAAAGGAATAAACATAATTGTATAGGTGGAACCAGAGATTTTTTTGTGAGGAGAATTGCCCCTCAGTAATTTGAGTTGTGCAAAGGGCGCTCCTAAGAGAGTTCAAAATGAATGGGTGCATATGGAGCTTCTGAGCCAAATTGTTATTGGTTGATTCTTTTCATACAGACAAATACTCTCATTTTCTCATGAACTCCTGTTATAGGGCTTTCTATCAGTGCCTTTTGTACAAACCGATTTACTCATCAAACCAACCAATGAGATCTCAGTGGACCTGAAGCTAGAGTCCTACCACCTGGTCAGTTTTTCGTGTACTTTTTTAATGTAATTTGTTCAGTTTTTGGCAGTTTTTTAGCTTTATCCATTCGATGAGGGCTCACTTCTGGAAGCCCACTTGTAGCTTCTGATAAAATAGGGGATTAAGAATGGGCCAGGCTCTTCATAAATTGTCCCTGGTGGAACTTTGACAACAGCGTTGGGAGAAAAAACACAAGTGGATTCACTGAACGGTCCGTAGATGAATAAATTATAATAGTAATTGCCAGTAGCGGCCCTGTTACGAAAAGAAAGAAAGTTACTGTGGCTCAGTCGGTTTAGATGGTTATTTGTGACTTGAGTTTGCTTTCTTGTGAGGAACTGACATAAATTTGTGCCAGCTTGTTACATAATGGCCATTCTAAGAGCAGCCATCTGGGCCTCAGTATCTTGGCCTGTATTTTCCAGCATGTGTAAATGTGCATGTGCGTAAAGTGTGCATTTGTGTGTGTGTGTGTGTGTGTGTGTGTGTGTGTGTGTGTGTGTGCGCGTGTGTGGGCAGCAACAGGAAGACGAGTGGGCAGAGAAGAAGCTGCGCTGTTCCCAGATAACTGTTCTGAGTGGTCCTCAGGCTGTGATCGTACCATGCAGTCGCTCCTGACTCAAGATGCTGCCAAAAATATGAGCTGGCAGGAAGCTCACGTTCACTCTTATTAATCTGCCATCATTAACAGAGAACTTGCCAAGCGCTCCTGCTATTCCAGAAACTCATTCACAACTTCTGAGAATGTGCTAAGTGGGATAAGGGGATTCACCCCTCACCTGCCTCGCCTTATACACACATACACACTCACAGAAAGGTCAGCCGGGGTTAAGCAGCTAAGCTGAGATGTAGGAGGAGGAGGAGAGAGTGGGGGGAGATATAGAGAGACAAAGGAAGAGAGAGAGAGAAATGGTGAGAAGGCTTTGCTGGAACAATCACACATTCAGGAGGCAAATATGTCTGTTATCCCAACTATTTCATTTGTGGGTAGTGCCAGTTTAAAAGTACAGGTTCTACCAAAATTCAAATATATTTTATCCCAAAATATTTTAGTTTTGCTTTTGACCTAAGAGGTTAAGCTTGCTGAGCCATGGAGAGCAAATAGCCACCAGTTTGCACTGTGCATTATGCATGGCTAAATCACTTGCTTTAAACCATGTTGAGCTGTTGCGCAATCTTAAATAGACTTGCTTATGGGGTTTCTAATTCTGTATTACACACATAGAAATAGTCATAGGCCTGAACTCTCTCTGCACTTTTTTATTGCTTTAACACAATACAAGGTTCAGTCACATAAGAAATCCTGTTTCAGGGGCTAATTAGTGAACTAAAGCTTCCATCACTTTTTACTACATTTACCTTGTAGCTGCAGTGCAACTAGAGATGCAAGCACTGGACACCCAAGATGTTTTTGGCTATAAGGGGAAATGGTGTAAATATCACTCCAAAGATGCTCAGATGCTCGTTGAGGGCGAATTTGAATGGCACACATACCAGAAGGAAGTGTAGGCATGTGGAAGGAGGCGGAGAGCAAAGCTGGCCTGGCTTGAATTTGTGGCTTGTTATTTTCCTCTTAAATGAGTCCGTGTACACAGCATGCTTGTCCTGTCACTGCGTGTTCATCGCATTCCTGCACAGATTGCAGCTCTATTTTTCACTGCAGGTGGCTCATCTGCACGCCATGTACCCCGACAGCATACACACGCTCTGCAGAGTGGAGGCCATTGACCTTCAATTGGCACCTAATTTAAGGCAGGAGACACAGGATGGAAACACTGAATAAAATGGGAGGTGAGTGTTCAGTTCAGGTGTTGTGGTCCACAGGTATAAGTCTGTAATCTATATTGCATTCACAGTGTATTATATAATTATGGCATTGCCAATCATACTTTATCACAAATAGCATCCACCCTCTTTTGATCAACTGTTCTGAACCCTGTGTTAAAGGTTCCCTGTGCTAAAAAGTTCCTCTTGCTACGCACACAATTGCTTAACACACTCCAGGTAAACCTCAAGCAAGAGGAAAGATATGACCTTTTCACCAACCTAACACATCCCTCTCACTATCCGCACTTTTATTCAGGGATGAAGCGAAAAAGAGGAAATAGAGAGTACAAGAGTGTGTATGTGTGCCCACGCAAGAGAGAGAGCGCATGCAAGTGAGAGTGGGAGAGACAGAGTGAGAGAATGGAGCGAAAACGTGTGAGAGCATTGAAAATGTGGAACTTGTAAAATGTGTAGAAAAGAAAGCACAAATCAACCTGAATCTGATGATACACTTGAAATATCCCACCTAGTCATAAGCAACGCTTTTGGTAATAAAACCAAGCAAAAATAGCTTTCAATATTTAAAATATAATATTTTCAAATGTTCACCTCTTGAGCTTAATTCCTTGTCATTGCTGCTGTTTAGGTAAGCAAAACTCCACTCAGACTCCTCTATCTCCATATCTGAAAAACTGTATATTAAAACACCCTATTGAATGGTACACGTCCCCATACTGTTGTGGGACAGTCATCCTCAGAAAGGACTGCATATGTATGAGAAATGTTCTGTTATGAATTGAAAACAAGAATATTTGAGTATTTTTTTTATTTATATAGTTTACGTTTACAGCATTTAGCAGGCACTCTTATCCAAAGCGATGTTCATCAGTGCTTTAAGTAGTTCACAACTGTTCTGTGCTTTTATAGTACTTTTTACAACCAAGTTGTCACAAAACAGCTTTACAGAGTTCAGGCCTGAAACCCTAATGAGTGAACCAAAGGCAACAGAGGCGAGGAAAAACTCCCAAGACTCAAAAGATGAATCCATCCTCCTCAGGTCGACCGGGAGAGATATGAATGTCATAGACTGCTGCAATTATTGTGTTTTCTTTCAGAAATCAATAAATGACAGGGAGCCGCAGGGTAGTCAGGTCAGTGTGGGGTCTGGTGGGCTAAAAATGTAATATTTTTTTATAACCTCAATGTTTCAAAATGCACTATTATCTCTCTATTACCCCATAAATGGAAACTAAGCTGCAAATACAGTCAGCTTTGAATCCTACGTCTTTGTGATGTCACAAGAATCAACACATTTACATGTCCATCAATTTAGCCTACAGCAGGTTTGCCGGCCCATGGACCTTCAAGGAGAAAATTAGGCTCAATAAAAAGCAGCCAATCATAACATGGTAATTTACATATGTCAGTCTTAAAGGCAGTAAAGGAAGTCTATTAAATCCTACATAATAAATACAGGCCAGAATTGAGAACGATACCTGTTTGAGTGCACAAATGTCATTTAAACAGGCCTTTAGTTTGAGCCCTTTAAATGAACGCTGATAAACATATCAGTGTACTGGAATATCAACAGTGACTCCCATTTTTATAGCGTCTTAACTCAGGTGGTGTAAGTCACTCTGCATATTAGCATCTGCTAAATTCCATAAATGTAAATGTTTTCTTTAGGGCTTCAGGCCTTTCTTTCTCATTTTATTGGCAATGCTGCAGCTTCTCAGATCAATGAAGCTGCTACTTATAAACAGAACTTCTAACTGCAGCCCCATCCCCACCCCCAAACCCACAGGGCAGAGAAAGACCAGCAGTGGCCTTCTTTGAAGAGGACGGTTGAGGAAGCGGCCCACTAGAGAACTCAGCTTCCAGGCATGGCTTTACATGGTAATTAGGATGATTCCAGGTGTTCCTCTGCTATTAGCTGCTTTAGAAACCACACCCTGGAACTTGGTTAGACTGCCATCTTGTGGATGACAGCAGCAATTTTATTCAGTCATTTACAATCAGGACAGATAAGAATAATAGAAACATAGTATTCTATATAAGAAAGTCCATAGATGAATTCCTGTTACCTGTTCACATCCATATTTTTAAAATATCTTAAGCATGTCTGCGTCATGCCTATATTCATTCTTTACATTGATATTGATCCTCTCCAATTGCACATAGCACTTGGTTTGAATGTGATTTATTGATACAATTTATTAATAAGTACATTGACTTGCTCATTTATTTACATACTTTCAAGGGTAAAAAAGGCAAATCCATAACAATGAAATCCTCAAGCATTATGATAAAAGAGCTGGGAATGCCAAACATGCTCCCACTGCACACCATTTCTCAGTGTCAGAGTGGAATCGCGTATGAAATCTTTTCAGATTTATCATAAGCCCTGCTCAGGCTGACAGCGGACACACTGTACATAAATTATTACATGAGTGTAATTTTCATGTGTTTCTGTTTCAAATCACAGAAGCATCCTTGTCAGTATCCGAGAGGGAATGATCCCGCTCTGTTTGTGACAGCCCAAAACCCCAGAGGAATATGTTTCTGTGTGTGTGTGTGTGTGTGTGTGTGTGTGTGTGTGTGTGTGCGAATCCCAGTTCAGGAAGATCGTAGAGAAAAAGAGAAGAGGAGATC
>JBBPDC010000129.1:24247485-24312401 GCA_037974485.1 Hemigrammopetersius urotaenia
ATATCGGCCGATATATAAAATTTTAAAACCAACAAATATTTGTATCGATATCGGCCTTCAAAATCCTTTATCGGTCGGGCTCTAAAACTAAGCTGTAAAAACCTTTTTAGAATTTCCTATTTTTGTGATGTCATGAACCCCAACCCATTTACAAATTCACAGCCTGCAAAAGTGTAGCCCTGATGATTCACAAAGAATTCACAAGTACTCTTGACTACTTTTTGAATGAAGTGAAATGCAGAACAGTTTACATAACATAAATTCTTGTTAAAGACACAGTGATAACAGCCTTAATTTCTAAGGGATAAAAGAAGGATAGTAAATGGTCATTCAAAAAAGGTAGGATACTGTCCCTTTAAAAACTGTTTGCTTGTAAACTGATTCAGAATGAAGCCTTTAAAAAAGAAAAACAAGTGTTGCAATGTTACAACTTGTCTATGAATAGAATATTTTTTTCTTACTGTACACTACTAATTTATTCAGATGATACATTTTAATTGACTGTTTAATATATTAATCATGACAGAGTGGGCGATGTGGCCTATAAATAATATTGCATAATATTTAGACTATACTTGATAAAGTAATCTCCCGCTTTTCGCGGGGGTTACGTTCCAAGAGCACCTGTGTATAGTGAAAAACCACGTTGTTGTGTTTTGGTAAAAAAAAAAAAACTAAACTAAAAATGCCTATTTTTATAGTGTAAGTAAATAAATAAAGTAAACCCTAGTGCCCCCAAACAAAAGCACAAAAAATGTGAGGATATCTGCCTTTTCCGCACATGTGGGGGGGATTCCGCAAAAAATGTAGTTTGGTTCTCAGAAAAAAATCTGCGTGAGACTGAATCCGCGACTACTGATGCGCGTAAAACTGAGGGATTACTGTATATCTTCCTATATTTTGAAATCTTCTCCAAAGCACTGCATAAATGCTCAATTCGACCCTTTTGATATCATCAAATCACACCAATATGATGATTCTGGGAGTCCCTGCAACATTAAAACATTCTCATTTATATTGATTGGTAGTTTCCATTAAACAGGTATGACATGAAAAATACCAGATCTAAAAACACATGTCTCACCTGTATATGTCATATACAGGGAGAAAGTGCCACAAGTGAAACACCAAAGTAAGTCTTATGCCAGCGGCTTGAAAAGATTTCATGACAGTCATTGGTACACATCATGCAGAAGCAGCCACAATGCATTGATTAGATTTGATAATATCGCCTGGCCATGACTCCAGTATATTGTTCAAGCTAAAACTATAATGTATATTGATGATCTTGTGTTCCCTGCAGTGCGAGGTGTTCTAGGACTGTGTGTCTGCCTGACTCTGTGGCACATGCAAAAAGAAGTGAGGAGACAGTTTGGATCACTTCTCGCTGGCCTCTTCTGCATCATCTGCACTTCTCAGTTCCACCTGATGTTTTATAGCACAAGGACTCTTCCTAATGTGTTCGCTCTTCCTATAGGTATATATCTGGAGGTGTAGCTGCTTTTACTGGCAATGACATGGAATTGATGAGATTGTTATACCCAATCTAAATCTCAATTCTTCTCAGGACTCTTCTCAAGACATGTGGACTTAATGTGTGCATTACTGAGAAAGCCTGTAAGCCTGTGTGATTCTTCAATTTGTCTAGGCTGTAAACGCAAATGTCTAGAAAGGGTGCTTGGGATCGACTTGTTGTGGAGTAATGAACATCATGCAAAAATGCATGTGATGGCAAAAAATATGTACAATTAAATTCTAAGAACAATTGAGAAATGTCTTCCAAAGTAAGAAATCTATAGTTCATGTGCAAATCTACAAAAGATTTTGGTGATAATTGCAGCCATGGATGTCGCTTGAAATTAATAGCCTTTCATTACTGTTCCATACGCTTGTAGCCCTGAAGCATTGCACATGTATAAAGATGAGTAAATCCAAGAACAGAACATGAAATGAACATCCATGAGATCAGAGGCCACTAGGCTCCACATATTTAGATCGGGCATTAGTCTTTAGTGCTAATGATTGACCTGTTTTATTGCATTTTTATCTGCATAATAATCATGAGTTAATCATGACTCTAAGTGATTGCCAAAAGCAAGCATGACATAATATAGTTAAGAGCATTTGTACCATTCTGAAGCCTGTTTTATAGATAACACTGCGTCAAATGCCATCATGTCCATTTAAAACCTAAAGCAGCAAACTTTGAATGCCAACCATATTACCTATATTTTGTGCCCACTTGCAGTTGCTTTAAGAACTGTCTTAACTTTATTTACTGAAACTTGTTTTCTCAGTTTTGCTGGCTTTCACATCCTGGATGGCAAAACAGCAGGGGCGTTTCATCTGCTTTTCTGCTTTTGTCATCATTGTGTTCCGTTCTGAGCTGAGTCTCCTGCTTGGACTGACGCTGCTGATGTCGCTTCTATCCAGGAGACTCAGTATTCTGGAGTTGCTTTATTATGCTGTGCCTGCTGGGATTTTATCACTGGGTAAGTATTGTTAATCTGTTAACTGAATCTGTTAACTGAATTTCTGTGTAGATGATTGTTCCTAAAATTAAAGGGAGGGTTCCAAGAAAGGTTATGTAGTCGAGCAGTCAAGATGTTTTTTTTTTTTCTTTCATACAATCAAGCCCTCTTTCAACTCATGCAAACCACATTCAGGAGTTGTTGATGTGGTTTAGTGTGCCTGATCTATAAAAATAAACAAAACTTAATTGCCTTACTCAATTCTAAGGGCAACAAGTTTAGATAAGTTGCCCATAAATTTCATCTTGTCCATAAATTATGATGCCCACATTGCCCAGTTCTGATGTTTTATTTGTTAAAACACACTTCAATCTGTTAACATACCACTAACATTAAAACCGCCTGGTTAATATTGTGCTGCTAAACATCTCTGACCAGTCAAAGCATGAAATCTGCAAGTCTTCTGACAGTGTGATGTGGTATCTGGCACCAAGATGTTAGCAGCAGATCCTTTGAGCTTTGTAAGTTGTGAGATGCGGCCTCCATGGTTCGGACTAGTCGGTTTCGGCACATCCCACAGACGCTCAGTTGGATTGAGGTCTGGGGAGTTTATGGGCTAAGCCAACACCTCTGCCATGAGCCAAAAACCATTCCTGAGCAATTTTTGCAAATTGGCAGCAAAAAGACTGCCATTAGGGAATTCCATTGCCATGAGTGTGTACGGTCTGTAACAATGTTTAGAGATATGGCACAAATCAGTAACACCCATGCCAGGACCCATCACACTGCCTCCTGGCTTGGCTTCTGATCTCTTCTCCAGGTAAGCAATCCACTCTCACCTGGCCATTCACATGATGTAGAAGAAAACAATTTATTAGACCACTGCCTTCTGCGGTTCTGATGCTTACGTGCCCATTGCAGGTGCTTTTGCTTCAGTCTGTGGCTACAAAACTCCCCATTCAGCAAGCTGTGATGCATTGTGTGTCCTGACACATTTCTGTCATAGCCAGCATACAGTTTTTCAGACAAACAGGCTAGAATTTGCTCTACTTTTGGTAGGTGCTAACCACTGCGTACCAGGAAGCCCACTAAACCTGTTGTTTTGGAGATGCTCTGACGCAGGTGTCCAGACATCACAATCTGGCCATTGACAGAGTTGCTCAAATTCCTATTCCTGCTAATTTTCCCTGTTTCTAACACGTCCACATCAAGAACTGACTACTCACTTGCTGCCTAATGTATCCCACCCTTGACAGGTGCTGCTATAACAAGTAAATAAATGTTATTCACTTTACCTGTCAGTGGTAACAGAATTAATGTAACAGAATCTGTACTGTCCATATACCGGTTCATGTGCATCGGAAGGGAAGTCAGAATACTAAAATGCCTGCCCCGTATACACTGTGCCCTAAACCAGACCATGTCTGTTGAGCTCAAAGGGGAATTCTGTTTATATTTCAAAAGCTACCTCAGAAAGTTATGGCATGTAATGGTTACACATACGCCGCTAAATACATTGTTTTATAGTACACGCAGGATAGGGTAAGGCAAAACAGTACTCGGAAGAAAAGACTGAAAAAAGTAAACCTATTTTTACTAATACTAACATTTAGATGTAAAATCGCAGCAGACACTTGTAGGTTCTCTGGTTGTTTTGGGTTGTAAAGTACATGGCTATGTCTGCTACATTTTTTGAATTGAAAACGATTAAATGTAGAAATGATGTATTTATTGAAACTCTTTGTGTGAATATTGACTGAACTAAGGAAGAGAAACTTGAATGCCAGGCTGAGTGACTTTTGAAGAAATGTAATATTTCACTGAACAGTTTTTTTTCTCTTTCAGGCCTCACTGTTGGTGTTGACTCTGTGTTCTGGAATAAGCTGCTCTGGCCTGAAGGTCAGGTGCTCTGGTACAACACCATTTTGAACAAAAGCTCCAACTGGGGAATATCCTTTTACCTGTAATAAAGGATTGTTATGGCTGTAGCTAGTACCTAGTTGTCACTGATTCACATGGAAAATAGACAGCTAAGAGTGTTTATTAGTATTTTGAAGGTCCTACTCTAGCCTTGATTAGCCACAACAAACTGCATTGCCTTTTTATGTTTTAAATGACCTAAAGCAAGGGCTCTCAAACCCAGTACTAGTGACTCCACACTATTCACATTTTAGTGCTTTGTCTCATTAACGAATGTCCTCCTGTTGGTCTGGATCAGGTGTGTAGGGTAGGGAAACCATAGAATTTGCCAAGCATGGGACATCACTATTGGGAATTGAGAACCTCTGTTTTAAAGAACCTGCGTAACTGATGTCTGTAGACCAGTGGTGACATCAGCAACCTGCTTAACTGCTGTCTGGTTGGATATTTCCCAACATAATCCCATAGTTGTCAGTGGGATTTCAGTTTGGCAATTGTTTTGGACCTTCATTGAATTTTAAAAATCAAAATTTCTTCCTTCTCAAATTTTTTGGGGAGATCAGAAGGTTCGAATCCCTGGACTGCTAGTGACGCTGCTGAGGTACCCTTGAGCAAGGTACTGTCCCCACACTCTGCTCCCCAGCTGCCTCTCATTGCTGGCATGCCCACTGCTTCATTTGGTGAATGGGTTAAGTTCAGAGAAAGAATTGCAGATTGTTCACTGTGTGCTGTCGTGTGTTCGTGTGTGACCATAAATGGCTTCTTTAATTCTGTTCCCTTACTGGATAACCGGTATTGCATCTTGTAATCTATGTGTAGTGACTGGGAGGAGTAGAACCCTTCAAACTATTCAAAAACAGTCCCTAAACATCATTGCATTACATGCATCTGGACAATTCCTAATCATTTCCAGTGAATTAAACAACATTTGTACAGTTATACAGTCAAACAGTTAATTATACAACTCTGAGTCCGTTGCTGTTATTTAGTTTTATTTTTCCTTGACTTCTTCCCCTCAGTAAACCTCCCCCTTTCTCTGGTACTTCTATTCAGCTGTACCTCGTGCCCTTGGCGCTTCTGTTTTCTTTGTGCCGTTTGGCCTTTTGGACAGGCGAATGCGAACACTGCTGCTGCCCGCAATGGGATTCATCCTGTTATACTCCCTCCTACCACACAAGGAGCTCCGTTTCATTATCTACACATTTCCTGTCTTCAATATAGTAGCAGCTCGAGGTTGCTCCTTCATGTATGTTTAAGTAATAGTTTAATATTGTAAGACTTTACATGTAGTTGCTTAACTGTGTATGGGAGTAAACAAGTGTAAATCAATAGGAAATCACATTTCCTAACTTTTTACATTATTTGGTTTGGTATGACTTATAAATACACTGTTTGGACTATTAGCACTCTTTTTCCATATGAACATTTATGAAAATTTCATGAGCTTGTTAAATAGCTGTCCAGTATAGCCAGGTATTTCAGAGCAGCACTAAACATGTTGGTACTTGAGAACATGGACCGAGAAACACTGTGTAAATGGTTTTTTATCTGGAAAACTCATCTGTATTTTTCTCTTTCTGTTTCAGTTTAAACAACTACCATAAGTCATGGATATATAAAATTGGATCTCTTGTTGTAATGGGACATTTGGTGGTAAATGGCATGTACTCCAGTGTTTCATTATATATTTCACATCACAACTACCCAGGAGGCAAAGCCATGCAGGAGCTGCATGCATTAGTGCCAGCCACTTCAGGTACATTCATTTCAGGAGCAACTGATGGGGCTAAGAAATACACTGTCAAATAAGAATAGGCCAGTCTAATGGAGTCTGTGTTTGTTGTAGATGTGTCCCTGCACATAGATGTACTTGCTGCACAGACAGGAGTCTCACGCTTTTTGGAACTGAATAGTAAATGGAAGTAAGTTTCAAACACAGTCCATTTATTACTAATTTATTACTTCTGGATTAAACCCTACAGCTGTATGGTTTGTCAATCCAAATTATGGCATGAATAAACAACTTGTGTTAAAATGACATGAACATCTTTACTTACAGATCTTTTATTCATATGTATCTATTTTTAATATGAAAAGTACCTGTCCTATAACTAACATTAGATGTTCAAAGTGTAGCTATACAAATATTTCACATTAGATCAAACAGGGTGTGGCTTTTTTCCCCTTTTGGTAAATGTTGGATATGAATGGGTTAACAGGACATAAGCCTTTTCCTGATTTTCTAGATATGAGAAAAGAGAAGATTTGAAACCTGGACATCCATTCATGAAGACGTACTCTCATATACTGATGGAAGCAAACGCAACTCACATATCACTTCTTCGGGATTCTCACCAACCCCTCATCTTCGTACAGGCGTACGAACGCATGGTAGTCAAAGTATTCCAAGTTCCACCATTCAGCATTAAACTAAACAATAAGCTGGTGATCTTGGAGAGATGGCCACAATCTCCACCCGGTTCATGAACTAGTAGTTTCAGTAAATATTGTTCTTACTAAGTGGACCGAATACATATGGACCAATACATTTTTTTATTTTTATGATAAACGGAGGTCATCCTTGTCAATTAAACAACAAAGGGTTCTCACTTTGTTAGTGGTGGTGTGTCTCTGTACGGTAAATGTGACACGAATGCAGTTACACCAACGCGGTGATTATCTAGAGCCTGTGGTGCCACGATGCACATATTCTTGACTCTCAAGAAAAACTGGTTTGTGGCCCACGTCTGCCTGCCTTCCAAGAGGCACCTGGGGTTGTGTAACGGCTTGGTCATCTGCTCACCACTTCCTTTTACAAAAGAGTTTAAAAAAAAAAAGTGCTTTTACTGTAGCATGTGATGCCTCCTGTGAAAGAATGCAACAGCTTTACATTTCATATCCTGTAAAATATCTAATATTACATTAATTACAAACAAGTCCTCATATTAGGAATAAGACTATACTGAGATCAGACAAGCAGATGCACTGTACAGATCCAGTACTGTGAAGATATTTAAATTTAAAAGCAGGACAAATATTTGAAAGAGTAAACCTTTTATTAACAAAAGATCACGGAAATTGCATGGTTCCAGTCTGAATGCTTACTCTTTAACAAATTTGTTGGTTTTTTTTGGAAATCTTTATTTATAAAAATGTACACTGACTTGACTAACCCATAATTTAATACCCCAGGAAAAAAAAAAGACATTTGTGCTTGCAAAATTCAAACAGATTGCTCACCCTGAAATTACAGCATTATATTACATTTTAAGAAATTTTAACAAGTTTAAAAGAAACTAATTCTAATGACAGTACCATAAACCACAATATCACAATGAAAAGATTAAATTACAAACATTTAAACATCTTTCAGTCACAGCATTTTCTTTTGGGCCATGAGTTCATATTTAATAATAAAAAAACGTATTCAGCATCCCATTCTATTTTACATCATCATTGAGTCAATGGATATGACGTGGTTTGCACGTCAGGATATTTACAGCATTTTGACCTGAAGTAGTTCAATTAAGGCACAAGGAGAGAGAAGACAAAAAAATCTGGCCGCTAAAAAAAAAAAAAGTGAACAGCAACACACTGCTACCCCTATAGTTCTATAGCATTCATCTCTCCCTCCCTCCCTGAAAACACTTTTCACCAGGTGTAAGACCAACTCCAGTTATCAAGTGTTGAACAGTAGTACACATACAAAGCATTTATTTAAATTAACATGATCTATAAGCTCTGTATACCAAATCTAAACCTCAGTGTAAAATTTTTAAAGGGCCACCATCGGAGATGATTTGGTCCTTGGTTTAAACAGGGTCTAAGAATAAGCACACATTAAAAAATGTTCAGTACTGAAAATATATCAAAGGAAGGTTGACCTTTAAAAATAAGAGTCCTTCAAGATTTTCTAGCAATGGTCGGGATTGATTTAGGGCACAGTTCACACTTGATGTGCTGAACAGAGTCTCTGCTGGTACAATGCTTGGTGGACAGCCCACATAACGTATAGCTACTTTGGCAAGTTCAGGCCACAAGAACTTCTTGAGATTCCAATAATCCAGAGGGTCGCAGCTCTGGTCAAGGATGTCTTCTTCCAAATACTCCAAAACAGCAAGCTCTGATGATTTGGGTTTCTCCTCCTGCTTAATCTTTTGCCTTATGTCATCCATCAGGGCCCACAGGTTGTCCTTTTTGGTGGCTGGGCTGTTAGATGAAGTCGGGACCTCGCTGCATCCATTGGATAATGGAGGTTTAGTCTCTGTGGAGGTAGCTATAGATACCTTATCAAGTTCTCGTATGAGGTCTTGTTTGCACTGCTCTGCTTCCTCCTCGGTGAACAGGGAGGTCTTGTACCGAGGGTCTAGCATGGTTGCCCATGTATAACGAGGGTCATGAAGTGTGGGAGACATTCTGGTCACCATGGCGTCTTTCAGAGACTTAAGCATGTTGTCAATGCCCATGGTCTCATCGAAAAGCATGTCTATCTTGCGGTTGAGAATATGAATGAGTGGTATGACTTGGCCCAGTGTGGCAGTGCGGTTACTCATCTCCCTGCAGGCCACCTCGAAGGGCTTCAGAGCATTGCAAACTGACTGCATCACCTCCCACTGGTCACAGCTTATAAGTTCCCTGAAATTGCACTCTAAAGACATTTCGTCAATGGCTTTCTGTTGCTCAACTAATCTTTCAAGCATGAAATATGAGGTCTTCCACTTAGAGGGAACATCCTGGACCAGCTGATTTTCAGGTAAGTTATAGGTTTTTTGCAGTTCTGCCAGCTTCTCCTTTGCCTGTGGTGAACGATGTACTCGCTCACAGATCTTTCGAGCAATGCTTAACAAGTTCTGAACCATCCTCTGACTTTTTATGGCTTCATTGACAATGAGGTCTATGTTGTGACCGAAACAATGCATGATGTTGTGAGCACTGTCCTCCAGCACATTTCCTATGGCTTGATTATCAGTTACAGTGAATCCAATCTGCAGTCCTGAGGAAGCAATCCAGGTTTCCCAAAGATACTCAAGCTGCTTCTGTATGCTTAGCATGTTGTAATCACAGTCTATCAGGGAGACACCAAGCAGAGCTGAGCAGTGGAAATCTTGGCCCTGAGGTCGGACGTGTGACTCGAACGTCACCCAATGGGCCGTAAGAGTCAGGTATTCCCGAGTTTGACTGCTCACCCATACGCTTGTCGTGAAATGGATAATTCCACTCTCTGCTTCCTTGAGGTGCGCCAGAACAACCTCTTTTACACTTTCGTACATTTCTG
Organism: Hemigrammopetersius urotaenia; assembly: GCA_037974485.1. Taxonomy (NCBI): domain Eukaryota; kingdom Metazoa; phylum Chordata; class Actinopteri; order Characiformes; family Alestidae; genus Hemigrammopetersius; species Hemigrammopetersius urotaenia. The sequence goes on from JBBPDC010000129.1 coordinate 24,257,152, forward strand.
GAATAGCAGTGCTGGTGAAGTAAGATGAAGTGGGCACAGAATACTGTGGTTGGAGATATTCCAGTAATCGGTTCAAGCCAACGTTCTCCACCACAGCCGAAGGCTGAAGATCCAGTGCAAGCATTTCTGCAATGAGTCTGGTGATTTTTTTGGCAACTGGGTGGCAATCATCAAATTTCTCATTATTCTCCTCATATGTAGAAGTGTCCATGAGCTCCTGCTTTACTGCAATTTCAGCAGATGACACCTCACCTGAGATACTACCATTATTTTCAAGCACATGTCCATGAAACCTCTGCATGTGCCTAAACAAGCAACTGGTGCCTAGATTGGTTGTTTTTTTCCCCCTGCTAATTGTGCGGTTACAGTGCAAACAGACCACCTTTGTTGGATCTCCAGAAGAAATTGAAAAGTGATTCCACAGTTTTGACGTCTTCTTACTAAAACCAGGCAGAGTGTGTGATTTCTTTTCACTAGCAGAGCTGTCCGTTGTACTTGCTGACATTTCCTCCTCTGCAGCGAAAGTGGTATGGAGTGACTGAGGTGAAGAAGCTTTGACACTTGTGCTTTTTTGGTTCTTGAGGACATCAGGATGTCGCCTCACCAGATGCCGCATCAAACAGCTTGTGCCAAAGTCGCCACGTTTGCCCCGGCTAATGACACAAGGACAGTATCGGCACAGAGCCTTGAGCTGGTCAACTGGGGAGACCATGAAATGGTGCCACACTTCCGATTTCACTCTTTTCATAATTTTTTTGTTCTGCTGAAAAACTGAACTTGGGTCTTGGCTCAGGCTTGGGCCTTCAGTAGAGTCATCTGGGGATGATGATGGAGGTACACATTCACCTTTCAAATCAAAAGATATATTGAGTGAAGGGTCTTGTCCAGAGTGATATATGTCCTCACTGACATCCATATTTAAAAGAAGGTTCTCGCTGTCGTCATTGGGCACATCATTTGATATGTTTTCCGGTGAAGTACAAGGCTCTTTTTTGATCTCCACAGAGTCCTGCATCTGCTGTGGGTGTGACAGTAGTGTTGGTGGTGTGGTATAAGGTGGTGGAATGGTGGAACCCTGTCCATTCTCTTCAATGACGATGTCTCTGTGGGCCCGCCACATGTGGCGAATCAGGCAGCTTGTTCCCAAGTCCTTCCCATTTTTACCACGGCTGAACTCGTTCATGCAGTGGATACACACTGCTTTTGAGCTATCTGCAGGAGACAGATAAAAGTGTTTCCAAACAGCTGATCGCCTTCGGGAACTTGAGTTTTTATGAGTTGAGCCTGGGCAGTCAGACACGATGTCCATGGCATCATCGTGGATGCTGATGGAATGTGGGGATGGGACTGTGCCAGAATCTGCCTTGGCATTTGTTTCCACGATTGGCTTGACAGTTTGCAATGCCTCTTTGGATGCTACATCTGTGGCCTCTGCTAAAGAGGTGGACGGTGAGGTGTGATTGTTTAAGTGGGGTGTAATGCTAGCTGCCAGGTCTTCGTTATTTGGTGATATAATGGGAGGTATTAAAGATGAGGCAGAATTGAACAAAATATTTGAAGAGTCACTGTCTTGTAAAAGTACAGTGGGGTGAGCCCTTCGCACATGCCTCATTAAACAACTAGTGCTGAGGTCTTTCTCATTTTTACCTCGACTGAACTCTTTCATACAGTACATACAGATTGCTTTGGTACTATCACGAGGCGATATGAAAAAATGGTTCCAGGCGGGAGACTTCTTTCTAGGATTGAGGGGATTTCTAATAGATGATAGAAGGCTTTGTGTGACAGCGTCCATAGCGAAGTCATAAAAAGTACTTGAGTAGCCACTGAGAAAGTTACCATAGTCATCATCATTACTTCTAGTGACAAAGGGACCTACAGCCCCATCAAAGTAAAACTTTTCGTCTTCCTGGGCACTTTCACCTGTTTCATTTGGTTCCTCTTTGATATGTACACTTGTTTCGTTTGCAGAATTGTCCTCAACTACTTCAGTGCTCGGGCTTTGATTTGAAATGGTAGGAGAAGTTGGAGAGTCCTGCTTATTGCAGCTCTCTGCTTCTGGACTATCTCCTGAATGTCCGTCAACCTGAGAAGATGCATTAAACAATGTTGCCTCGGGGGATGAGGGCACAGAAGAAAAGTCTTTAGCCGTTGTGTCGGTAGGAGAATTTGAGGATTTTGCATCAGCAATCTCAAGTGGAGTAAAGCGGTATGTTTTAAATACATAACCATCTTGCCCCTCAATTTTCAAACATGTTTCTTTGGCTTCTTGTCTCTTGTCATTCTCTAAGGAGCCATTATGTTCCAGATGCACATCATCAGTCTTTTGAGAGACACCTTCCTCTCCGTCCATTTTAGCAGACTTTCTGCTAGGACAAGATCTCTTTAATGAAAGCAGCTTGAGAAATGTTCAAGTGTCATCAGTGTGGCTGTCACTTCTATCATCTGTCCAAATATTTACAGCAGTGCTTTATTTTCAAATCCAGATGAGGAAGACACATCAGACTTCTTCTGGTAGAAAAGTATAAGAATGCTTTGTGGAATCTGTAAATAAAAAAAGAAAGCGAATAAAAAGAGTGCTTTTCACTATACAGCCAGTTATTCCATCTTAAATTCAAATTAAAATCAATTTCTGCATAATAATCAGTAAGAGATTGTTTGAAGTGAAATGGTGCACTGTAGAGAAATTTACCTACAACTATTTATTTACAGACAATAGAAACAAGAAATATACAGTGCCAGTGAATCTAATGAATTTGTTGTAACTATATAGGTAAAATAGTGGCAAATATGGGGTGGTTTCCTTTGGGGGTTGTTTTGCCTTTAAGCACTTTGCATCTCTGACAAAAATTGATAAAATAAATAACTAAGACCTTCTCTCAAAGTAGCAACCAGACACATATTTGTAACAATCCCATAATTTTCCCAATATCATAATTCTATACACTATTCTATAAAGGAAGCTTTTAAAACCATTAACTATTCTGAACAAGTTTCAATAGAAATGAGCATCATAAACCGTTGTTTACATCTTAACTACATATACCTTTTTTTCTTTTTCTCTTAATACACACACACCCACACACTTTAAAATGTAAATTACTAGAGGCCTGATAAATCACCAAAAGCCTGGTGTTTGTTTCGGAGTGCGTTCTACTGGGCTGTGTCTGCCAGAACAGTTCGGTGGTTCCACAGAACCCGGAACAGCGGCCCTAGACCTTCATTAGAGTCGTGTTGTTTCTGTTTATCGTTCGTCCCCGAAGCTGGCTTTATCTCGTAAACAAAAACAACAACCCAGCCTGCTCTGTAAACTGCACGACAACACTTATGTGGAATGCACAATTTACCTCAATTATATCCATATTAAAGAATGAAATAAACCTGACTGGCCTGTGCTGAGGTGATCTGCTCTTTGGGCCCTTCCTCCATCACTTCTTCTTAAATATTTATTTACAAGACTACCCTCCGTCCACCTAGCTGGGGTAGCTAACTTTTCCGGAATCGCCAGTACACCCTGTTCACAACTCGCCTAGAAAACTGCTGTTTTTCAGCTAAAAACACAAAAACGTCGATGTTTTTATCATAAATTTTACTAGTAGTAACTATACGAGCAACCCAGCGATTCAAATGGGGGTTAAGTTACTTCCCCAAAGCTGATCTCGTTTAAATTAACCTTCAATAACACCGCGGTGCGAGGAGCTGCCTCATTTTTTATTAATAGTCTAGTAAACAATTTCCTGAACATATCACTTCCTGAAGCGAGTTTTTGATTACAAAACAACAACACTATGACCATTAAATAGGTCCGAAGGGTTAATGAGTTTTTTTCTAGTTTCTGGTGAATCTTTTAGCAGCGTTAGCCTGTTAGCTCTCTCCACATCTTAACGTTACCCAGACAAAAACAACAGAGCTCCCGTACTTACTACTGTCACATGGATTTCTGAGCACTGACAGAGACTGCTTAAAGCAAAAGCTCACTTCGTGACATTGTTAAAGTCATCAAATTTATGTCTGTAGTGGTGGGTTTCGTGTAGAAGTATCTTTCCCCCCTCGATTAGGCCCTGCAGCACCGAGACTCAGACCTGGCGAGAGGCAGAACCAGGGTCCTGGGTGGCCGGAGAGCAGGAGGAGCTGGCTAGAACCAGCAGCGAGGGGAGAACTGGATCTGCCCCCCTCCTCCTTCCTTCTCCTCCTTCTGAACACACACCGCCAACCACACACACCTCTCACTAAAGTAAATGAAAAAATAAAGATCTCCTACCTTCAAGAACGTGCAACTCGGTCTCTTTAGTGTGCAGTTAAAGTTAAATCACCAAGTAGGACTGATCTCAGACCAGGCAAGGAGAGAGAGAAGGGGGGGCAATTAATTTGGCTTTGTCCTCAGCACGGTTAAACACGCGCAGCTCCACTCAGCGTAGGACGGAAGGAACACGCTTTTATGACGTCACACATGGGGGGTATTAGGGCAACACCAACATGGCGGGTGAGGGGCAATAAAAATAAAACAGCTCGACGGCCCGGGGGGTTCTGGTGTGGTGGTGGGGGGCAATTTGGACACGTTATTAACCGAGTTGATCAGAAATGTGTACATATAACAATGTCCTGATCATCAGTACTAGATGTGGAGCTTTTAGTGCTGCTGCAGAAACAAGAGCTCAGTCCTGCAGAACTGCTGTTAAAGCCCGGCCGTGTTGGTAAACTAAACATACGGGGTTTCTTGACCTGAGGGTCTCTCTCAGGGGCACCGAGGCGCCATCAGGGGTGGGGCAGTTAGGGGCCTTTACGATTTAACAGTTTTTTCTTACCCCTGTCTGGAGAACAAAGCTCATTGTAATTACTGCTACTACGCCTACTACTACTACTAATATTTTAAGTAGTAGTAGCAAGAGTATTATTGTCATTATTATTATTGTTGTTATTTTTATTATTGTTATTAGTAGTAGTAGTCGTAGTATTTAACCACACAATATCTTCAGCTTGAAATGAAATACACACACACACATTTTATATATATATGTGTGTGTGTGTGTGTGTATGATATGAGTGCCAGAGAGATTTTTTTTGCGTGTGAATTTGGAGTATCCGTTACATAAATATTACGGGTCTAAATAACGAGTACAAATTGGGTAATTGGGTATAAATTAGAGGCAAATTTTACCGTGTTTTATTTTTATTGCACCGTGTTTTATATTCTGTGTGTATATGTTCCATAAATATCCTGACTCTGAGTCTCAGACCCTCTCCGTGTGATCCTCCGCCGCTGGGTCTGAGTGACCGCCCTCTCGTTGTGGTGGGGCGGGCGGAGTGTGGAGCTCGGCCGCATTGTTGTTGGGTGTGCGGGGGGGAAGGGGAAGCCTTTACAGCAGCAGCTGCTGCTCATCGTTTACGGGGGCTGAGAAGGACGTTGTTCCTGCGTTTGGATGGCTTTTAGACTCAGTTTCCCCCCGCGGAACTCGCTCTGGGCCCGGTAGTCTCGGCCCTGACGGCCTCTCCGCTCTCTCAGCTCTCCAGACTTGGTGGTGCGGGCTGCGGCTACGACCGCGAACGCGGAGGAGAACATTGTGTACGGATTCACAGCCTTTTAGCAGGCCGGATCGCCATTGCTTTCAGGAGCCGCCGCCGCCTCCTCATCCACTCTCTTTTCCACCGGGGCTCCGAGGTAACTGGGCTTTAAAAACAACCTCTGCAGCTGCAGACACAGGGGGCTTGGTAGAAATCTGGGTGCACACACGTACACACACAGGCAGGGAAGTGCTCGGGAAACAGCATTAAAGCTCTCCATGAAATCTGTGCCTGCGCCTGTGTTTTGCAGGACGCCATTTGCACAATTTGCTGTTATTTTATTATTGCGAGCCTCGCTACCAGCACGGAGGCCCCTCTCTTCCTCTAACGCTGCTCAGACATGATCGATACAAAGGAAACGCAGTGCAGCCCGGCACACTGAGCTAAACACGGGCTCATGTTTAGAGCTTCCCCCCGTCACCTCCTCCTAACCACAACACCCACTCTGTGGCGATGAAACAAGCGTTAAAAACTGTCACTGGTGCTCATTTTACCTCGTTCCTGCACAAGTTAGTTCCTATTTTAGTGCATGTGGGTAGTCTGTGTTTATGTCAAGTTTACTGCTTCAGGAACTAATAAGGGTGTTCATTCATTTCCATTGACTCTACAGTGTGTGTGTGTGTGTGTGTGTGTGTGTGTGTGTGTGTGTTTGTTTGTCGGGGGGGGCGGTTAATTTTTAGTCAGCGGCTAAGAGTTTGTAAGCTCTCATACCTGTCACTGGATAGATTCTGGTCTCTTTGGACTTTTAGAGTTAAGACATTTTAATCACTCGTTATCACAACAGCTAAAATGCTGGAAAGCTTGTGTCATGAGAAACCTCATCATGCACCTACAAAACCTCTGCCAGTTCTGACAGCAGGAAGATGTTTGCCTTGTTGGTTTCTTTCTGTCAGAGCAGTTGTTTTTAGATGATTTGGTTACCACAAGAAACATAGGGCGTATAGTTTTGAAAACCGTCTCACGAAGCCTTTAAGAAGTGTGTAGCAGTGTGAAATATGTCATGCTTCCCCTGTAACTAGAAGATGCCTCTTCTGGTATGTTCTGAGAGTACTGATTAGTTATTAATGCGGTCTCAAACGGAACACGGCCATGAAAGCGTTCCCACACACTTCTTCCCGGGTGCTGTGTTCCTGGCTGCCTGTTGCTTCACTTGGTGAATGAGTTAAATGCGGAAAACAATTTTGTGCTGCGCTGTGGTGTGTTCATGTATGATGAATTGACATTGTACACTTACGCTTATGGCTTCTGATTTTCCCTGTTTTCTTCTGCAGCTTTTTAAGGTTCCATGATGAGGAAGAAAGTGCGACATAACAGACCCCCCGCACCAGAGAGGTCGCCCTCACCCATAAAACCTTCCCCGAACCGGGAGACCCTCACCTATGCACAGGCACAGCGGATGGTGGAGCTGGAGCTGGATGGGCGAGTGCACCGGATCAGTATCTTCGACAAACTGGAGGTCATCACAGATGATGACCCCACAGCCCAGGAGATAATGGAGTGCACCAGCAATAAGGAGAACACAGAGAAGCCTCAGCAGGCCCCGTTGCGGTCTGCACGCCTCAAAAGCAGCCAGCAGAGGAAGAACGCCGCTTTGAACGCACAAAAGGCTCAGGCGCCTAACTGCATGCTTCCGGAGCCCAAATACCGCACTGTGGAGTACAATCTCCCGGCTGTGCCTCGGAGACCCTCACAGTACTACAGGTATGAGGAGAAGACATCGGAGGAGCTCAACGAGGAGGTGGAGTATGACATGGACGAGGAGGATTATGCCTGGCTGGACCTGGTCAATGAAAAAAGAAAAAGCGAAGGCTTCAGCCAGGTTTCTCCTAACGTCTTCGAGTTCCTCGTGGACCGCTTTGAGAAGGAGTCGTACTTGCAAACCCAGGGCCAGAGGGACCTGCAGTCGTTGGTGGACGAGGATGCTGTATGCTGCATCTGCATGGATGGAGAGTGCCAGGACAGCAATGCCATTCTTTTCTGTGACATGTGCAATCTGGCTGTGCATCAGGAGTGCTATGGAGTTCCATACATTCCAGAGGGCCAGTGGCTGTGCCGTCATTGCCTCCAGTCTCCCACCCAGCCTGCCCACTGCATCCTCTGCCCCAACAAGGGCGGTGCTGTTAAGAAGACAGATGATGACCGCTGGGGACATGTGGTATGCGCCTTATGGGTCCCCGAAGTGGGTTTTTCCAACACAGTCTTCATCGAGCCCATTGATGGTGTGGCAAATATCCCCCCTGCCCGCTGGAAGCTCAGCTGCTACCTCTGCAAGGAGAAAGGCGTCGGTGCCTGTATCCAGTGCCACAAAGCCAACTGTTACACCGCCTTCCATGTCAGCTGCGCACAAAAGGCTGGCCTCTTCATGAAAATGGAACCTATCAAAGAAATGACAGAGTCAGGTACCGCCACCCTCTCTGTGAAGAAGACCGCCTACTGTGGGGCTCACACCCCCAACGGCTCCATCAGAAGGCCTCTTACCATTTACGATGACGCCAAAACCAAAAACGGACTCTGTCAGAAGGCGGTCGGTAAAAACGGCCGAACAAGGCTCAAAAGAAAGCTGAAGAAAACAAAGAGGAAGAAGACCACAGAACCTGTGGCAGCAGTGTCCGCAAAGTCTGTGCCTAGTTTTCCACCTCATAGGTAAGCTTTAGAGCACTGGCTGCATCAGGTGTGTTGGGAGCTAGGAAAACTAAAATGTGCAGACTGTGCAAATCACTGCTTCAGGGGGACTGTGGAGGGAATAGAGGTTCAGAAAACTGATGCCACTGCAGCGATGTGTGGAGCTGCAGCTACTATAGAGGAATATTAATGTTGTATGCAAAGTCTCCTGATGCTAAAGCAGTAGTCTCATGAATAATCAATTTGACCAAGTTGTCCCTTCACCCCAAAATATTGTCACACGCTCAAGACATCTTTGGGGCAAGACAGACATTATGCTTGATGCTGGAAAGTTGATGAGTGGCAAGAAGCTTCCATTACTGTTTTCCTACATTAATCTCATGGCTATCTGGGCAAAACATGTCCAGTTCACACCTGGCATTAGAATGTGTCTCTTGTGTCTGGTTGGGATCAGATCTCGCTTCCTTGCTCTATACACAAATAAAACATGCTAATTTTTTTACTGGCTGGAGGCAGCAGTGCACTTCCCATGATTATGCTGTAAAAGAAAGACAAGAATAAGAATCTAAACTGTTGAATAAGACACCAGAATAAATAATGCCAAATTAATACACACTTTCACTTAAGCAGAGTTGTTCAGTTTTTGGCCAAAATACTGGTTTAAAGTGAAAATATTTTTTTTTCTTATTGAAGAGACAGAAGTGTCAGCACCAAGCCGTTAGCTTCATAATATATTTTTTGTCCTCCCACAGGTTAACCACCATCCTTAATCAAGTTTCTCTCCAGAGGAAGAAGGTATTCGTCGAGCTGGTCTTGAACTACTGGACCCTGAAGAGACAATCACGTAATGGCCTGCCGCTGATCAGGCGACTCAGTTCTAGCCTACAGTCCCAGAAAACTGCACGGCCAGTAAGTCAGCCATGCTTAGTGGAGGGACATACTTCACATGACTGGAGGTACAGTGGATTGAAATGTTGAGTAATGTAACGTTATGCCGTTGTGATTCATTTGTCCAGAAGCACAGTGAGGAGGAGAGTCGGGCACTAAAGCAACAGCTGAAGGAGTTTCACCGTTTAAGGCATGACCTTGAGAGGGCCCGGCTGTTGCTGGAACTGATCAGAAAGAGAGAAAAACTCAAAAGAGAAGAGGTAATGAACATGCTCTGCTCTGTAAGTTTGTTTCTCTGTGTATTTTTGCTTATCCTGCGCAAAATGCACAATTCAAAGCTGACATTCTGCACTTTAAACTCATAGTCACTGTTTAATTTGAAGTAAGTATTGAAGTAAGTATTGCACTGTGAAAACACAGTGTACTATTAAAGCATATCCTGTGCACATCTATGGGTTGAACATGTGCTGGGTACAGTAGCCGCCTTCCCAGTGAGCTAATAAACCAGACAGCTGTTCATCTGAAGCCCTGTTTAAGTGGCATTATTGCAAATATTAAATTGGTGACTGCCAGATTTTTACAGAGGAGTCTAGTTTTATGTTCTGGATTTGCTTATTTTAATTATTATTTACTGGATGTGTTTATAAGTATTAACCTCTTCTCTGCTGTCCATGCAGGTGAAACTACAGCAGTCAATGCTAGAGTTGCAGCTTACCCCTTTTACCATTCTGCTAAGGTCTGTGTTGGACCAGCTACAGGAGAAGGACCAGGCCAAGATCTTTGCTCAGCCTGTTAGCATCCAGGAGGTACGTGTGAAGATCTTACATGCGGCACTTTCTGGGGAGGTGGGGTCTATATGGCTAACTTGTCTCAATACTTCAAAACATGTTTATAGTACAATAAGTGTATCACAATATAAGACTGGTGTCACATTTGAAAAACAGAGTACAGTTCGCTTTTATTTATTATTTCATTTTTGCACATAATCTGTTAATTTCTGACCATATCCATAATATGCTTGGAAAAGCTTAATGCAGTGTTTGTGTTAATGCAAAGGGTTAGTGTGTCTGCAGGTTTTCGTTCCAAGCAAGCAAGAGCCTACCTGTACTCCTGATTCCACTTCGTCTTGTTCTTCAAACAGATAAGAGACCCTCATGCTTGTTTGGAACAAAAACCTGCAGCCACACAGGGCCTGTGTGAATAAGGTTTGACACCTGTGCCTGTGTGACATACAGCTGTGCTCAAAAGTTTACATACCCTGGCAGAATTTGTAATGTTTTGGCAATTTTTCCGAGAATATGAATGAATTCTTTCACTCGTGGTTAGTGGTTGGGTGAAGCCATTTATTATCAAACAATTGTGTTGGCCTTTTTTACATCATAATGACAACAGAAAATACCCAAATGACCCTGATCAAAAGTTTACATACCCTGGAAACTTTGGCATTATAACAGACACAGGTTGACACACACAGGTGTAAATGGCTACTAAAGGTAACCATCCTCACCTGTGATCTGTTTGCTTGTAATTAGTGGCTGTGTATAAAGTCAGTGAGTTTCTAGGCTCCTGACATGATTCATTCAGTGTTGCACTGATGTTTGTTGGATTCCGAGTCATGGGGAAAGCAAAGAATTATCAAAGGATCTGCGAGAGAAGATTGTTGAACTTCATAAAACAGGAAAAGGATATAAAAAGTTTTCCAGGCAATTAAGAATGCCAGTCAGCAGTGTTCAGACCCTAATAAGAAGTGGAAAATTAGGGATTCTGTTGAAACCAAACCACGGTCAGGTAGACCAACAAAACGTTCAGCCACAACTGCCAGGAAAATTGTTCGGGATGCAAAGAAAAACCCACAAATAACTTCAGCTGACATACAGGAGTCTCTGAAAAAAAGTGGTGTGGGTGTATCAAGATGCACAATAAGGAGGCACTTGAAGAAAAATGGGCTGCATGGTCGAGTGGCCAGAAGAAAGCCATTACTGCACCAATATGCCAAACAGCACCGAGACAAGCCTCCAAACTTCTGGAACAAAGTTATTTGGAGTGATGAGACCAAAATTGAACTTTTTGGCCACAACCATAAACGTTACATTTGGAGAGGAGTCAACAATGCCCATGATGAAAAGTACACCATCCCTACTGTGAAACACGGAGGTGGATCGCTGATGATTTGGGGGTGTGTGAGCTACACAGGCACAGGGAACTTGGCCAGAAGTGATGGCAAGATGAATGCAGCACATTATCAGAAAATACCGGAGGAACATTTGCACTCATCAGCTCGGAAGCTGTGCATGGGACGCTCTTGGACATTCCAACATGACCGTGATCCAAAACACAAGGCCAAGTCAACTTGTCAGTGGCTACAACAGAAAAATGTGAAGGTTGTGAAATGGCCATCAATATGACCTCTTTGGGGAGCCACTTTGGGGAGATCTCAAATGTGCAGTTCATGCAAAACAGCCCAAGAATGTACAGGAACTGGAGACATTTTGGCAAGAAGAATGGGCAGCTTTACCATCTGAGAAGATAAAGTGTCTCATCCACAACTATCACAAAAGACTTCAAGCTGTCGTTGATGCTAAAGGAGGCAATACAAGGTATTAAGAACTTTGGATATTTTCTGTTGTCATTATGATGTAAAAAAGGCAAACACAGTTGTTTGATAATAAATGGCTTCACCCAACCACTAACCACGAGTGAAAGAAAGGTTATTGTGTTCTCATTCATATTCTCAGCATAAATTCTGCCAGGGTAGATAAACTTTCGAGCACAACTGTAAATAATCATAATAAATGTCATCAAATTACCCACCCCTAGATTTCTGTCCATCAACTTAGAAACTAAGAACGTGGACAATGTGAAGAAAATATGTACTAGAATCCCAAAACTGGAGTAAGGTTTTATGGACTGATGAGTGTATAATTGAGGACACTTGGATTGTGAGATATAAAATGCAACTAACTTCTAACTAAAAGTACACTGTGGAGGTGTTTACACAAGGCATGAAGTGTAGATTACAGTTGATTGTAATGTTTGGTTGGCTTTATGTAATTTCCTGTTAAATACTTTCTGTAAAAAAGAATAACTTTTAAGAATGAGTTCTAAATGATTGTAAGTTTGTTTTCTGGCTTTTGCACTGCTTTTTTGTGACAGCACAACCTTGTAACTTTACAATGAAACAACCCACACATTTAACCTCATGTGCTGGTTTCATCACTAAAACCAGTTGGGTTTTTAAACTGTTACGAGTTTATGATATTGTACTGTATGGAGAAGAAAACGATCACCATAAATCCGTGTCAAGTCATTTCAAAGAAGACACTTCTAATATACATAACACTCATTAAGTTATACCCTGTTGTAATTAGTGTAGCAGACCTGAAGCATTTTTATCTCTTTATTTTTCCCATCTGAAATGATGAAAAGTAATGTTGTGTCACTTAAAGAGAACTGGAGTGGTAACATTCTGCTCATTTTCTTTAAGGTACCTGATTATCTAGACCACATTAAGCACCCCATGGACTTTTCCACCATGAGGAAACGTATAGACGCACAGGGCTACAAGAACCTTGATGAGTTTGAGGCAGATTTCAACCTCATTGTCTCAAACTGCATGAAGTACAATGCCAAGGATACCTGCTTCTACCGTGCTGCTGTCAGACTGAGAGATCAGGGTGGGGCCTTGCTCAGAAAGACACACCGCCATTTTGAGCATATTGGCTTTGAATCAGACAGCGGCATGCATGCACTAGAACCTCCTAACATTGAGGCAACTGTTCACTTCTCCTGGGAAGAAGGTAAGAAGGTATTATATATTAGTTATCAAACTGAACATAGTAGACTTTTTTATGACCCTTTCATTTGTACCTTCAGTGGACCGGTTGCTGAAACCAGCCAATCGCCTACACATGTCACTTGATGAACAGCTAAAGGAGCTTCTGGAGAAGCTGGACCTGACCACGGCCATGAAGTCCAGCCCCTCACGCAGCAAACGGCTGAAGCTGCTCAAGAAGACCATCAGTGATATAAGGATGGAGATGAGTCTGAGGAGCAACCAGTCGCTCTCTTCTGAACAGAGAAGGGCAGCAGTGGAGCCAGCAGCAGACCCCAGCTCAGCTGAGGAAGGTATGTTTGAGTCACTCCAGACCTTGAGAGCTGATTTACTGCTAAAGTACTATATAATTTAGAGGTTTGGTCAAATTATTGCTGTAATTGAATCGCTTATTAAGTGTTTGAGATCTGCTGCCTTATGAAGAGGTGTCCAAATTGAATGGCAAAGTAATTGTGAGCCAGTGTCTGCCCCATTTCTGCAAAGTGGTGCTTGAACCATGCATTCCAAAGCTTGTTGAAAGTGCGTGATGAAACAAAAGCCTGCCAAACATATGGGCTGATGATGAATGGGAACAACAAACAGGCAAGTGTGTGTTAGAATGTATCCTATTTGGAGCACACAAACCATTGTGAGTAGTTGGCTGTAATGGTGGTGCTTTACATGGTGTTCTTTTCCTAGAAGACTCAATAGTGAAATATGACTTGCACATGATGGCTTTCCTCTGAAAAGCCAAATAGCACTAATGATTGGTTTATAACTTGATACCATATATCACCCTATTACATGTGGTTCCTCAATCCTTTGGCCAACAGTCACATTTGCACAAATGCAGCATTTTTTTTGCACTCAATCAGAACTCAGATGTTATTTACAAGGTGGGTATGATGACCTCTTCTTAATCTGATCATGGTGATGAAATAGGCCAATTTTGTATTTTAGCTACATTTGAACTTGCCTCGAACTTTATATGATTTGAGGCAAGTGTTTAACTTAAGCATAGAATTTGTACAATGCTAACAGTCTCATTGATCAAAGCAAAATGATAGAAACTTCAGTATGCTTTGGCTGATGAACTACATTTGGATTATGGGGAAAATTTTTCTGTTTTTTTTTTTTTCTGTTTAGATTTCTGTTTCACACCATTATGAAACCTCCTTTTCCATTGAATTTTTGGTCTTTTTGCAGGAGACAAATCAGTTCCTCCAAAGCTGGAGCCCTCAGACTCTCACCCCCCTCTGACGAACACTGACGGCCCATCTGAGCCCCCTACACTGAAGCCCATCGAGCCCAGCTCAGAACAGCACCATCCGGGCAAGCTTGATGGTCACCAGGATGGTTTTCCATCCCACAAGGAGACCCTCAACGGATTCTCGCAAGACCGGCTGCTGCTTGACGATGGCAGTGTCAGCGTGGTCGCCACATCGACCCTGGCCGAGCCCTCTGGTCCGGTAAACAGACGGACGTCGGTGCTTTTCCGTAAGTCTAAAAGCGTGAGCCCTCAGAAGCCTGTGCAGGGCGGGGAAGCCCAGGCAGTGTGTCCTCAGCTGGGCGCCAGGACCTTCCTGTCTGTGGTGATCCCCCGCCTGGAGACCCTGCTCCACCCCAGGAAGAGAACATGCAGTGCCAGCAGGGGCAGCGAGGGGGAAGAGGAGTTACCTGCCAAACACCCCAACACTGGTACTGCCTGCAGGAAAGCAGCAGTCAAAGCAGAATCCTAACCACTAGATATTAAAACTGCAGTCAGTAGTAGTAAGAAGAGAGTGGACCTAACTTGAAAATATGAAACAATACAACTTACAGGTCCCTCCTCTTCCCTCTCTGCTGTGCTCCAGCCCTGGCTCCAAAGCCCCTCCTTGCAGAGGAGGCCAACATGCACATGTATATACAGAATTTAGTATCCTTTTTTTCCATGAACAAAACTACATGCAGCTAGATGCTTAGTGGCAACTTTTCCCTGGCTATACTAGAAACAGGATCCAGCAGAAATGTGCCTAGCATTGATTGAATCCTTTTAGCTCCCATAGCTCCCACCACCTCTGAAAAGCTCATGTGATGTTTAAACACATTTTATCCCAGACTTGGTCTAATTCTTTCTCTTTAGCTTGCTTTTCTTTCTTGGTTTTTCTTCTGTTTACTTGTCTTTGTCATGTAAGTTATTGCTGGCAAAGGAGGGCCGGGAAGCCGCTCACTGAAGATACGGAGCTTGGCCAAGTGAGAGCATGCGCAGGGGAAGGGGGCTGCCCACACCGTGTGCATGAACAGTGACTGACACTCTGTCAGACCTTCTTCCTGGCTCTGGTTGTTTCAGTTTGGTCATGGTGGATTCTTGCGAATGCATTGGGAACACTAGATGGAGCCAGAAGTACTGCTGACATAGTGACAGTTTTAGCAAATATGACAGATGGTTTTTATATGGGTTACCTACTGCAGCTTTAAATGTATACAGTACCCTGCAAATGTCTTGAGCTACCTGAGACAGTTATTTTAAAAGCTATTCATTTAAAAGTACAAACACAAAGTTAGATTGAATTAGGGCCCAGAATTTGTTAGCTAGTATTATTGGCTTATATGAATAGTATTCAGGATTTGACAAAAATCCCAACAAAACACTTGGCTTGTTTAAAAATGGCACAAACCCCATTTATGTAAGGGGGAAACTATTCATTGCTAAAGTATTGCTCATACTTGCATGTAAGCCTTTATATTTACTACAAACTCTGGGTGGTGGTGGCCTAGTGGGTAGGATACTTGCCTCTGAACCAAGAGGTCATGGGTTTGAATCCTACGTTCAGCACCACCACTGGTTTCCTGAGCAAGACCCTTAACCCTAAGTTGCTCCAGGGAGACTGTCACCTGTAGTTAAGGAATGGAAGTTGTTTTGGATAAAAGCATCTGATAAATGCCGTGAATGTAAATGCTTCCCCCTTGCAATTTCATTATAGCAATACAGGCTACATGGTTCAGTGCGAACACATAACACCGTTATGGTTAACACATTGCTGTGTGTCCTCACCAATTATTAGTGTGAAAGCACATTCTAATCTGAAGCCCTTCTCTACACTACACGATACAGACTTGCGTTTATTCTGTTTGTGAAGGAATATGATTGAGAATAAACGATGTAAAGGCAAGAGTAGAGGAACCAAATCTGTGTTCTGACAGTCTCAAAACTTTTGATGATTTTAATATGCACATTATTAAAAAAGCAAGAGAAAAGGAAGTGCAGCATTCAGACTCACTTTAAACTCTGGGCGGTTTGTATACTGCAGCTTGTTTTGCTTTAAACTGTGCTCACTGCAGATGTTTTTATGCATTTTGACTCTACCTTTCTCTGCCTTGTTCTCTCTTTTTCAGGCTTGTCAAACGGTTTTGTTTTGGAGCAGCAGAAGGAGTTGAGTCCCAGCAGGCAGCAGGAGCCTCGCCGCAGATGTGCTTCTGAATCCAGCATCTCTTCCAGTGGCAGTCTGCTGGGTGCTACTAGGTACACACACACACACACACACACACACACACACACACACACACGTAAATACACAGATATCTAAACACTCCATGCAAAATATGTTCTTGTTTGCTTACAGGTAAAAATACATTTTACAGTTTATTAAATAATTTATTAAATAAATAATAAAGGTACTAAATAAATTAGTAATTATTATTGAGTAAAAGCACTTATTCACTTACATACAACAGGGTGGTCTTTCTTGGCGTCTCTTTTACTGTCTTAATTGTACAGTTATCAACTACAGATTTAGCAATTCATATGTAATGTAAAATACTGAACAAAAATATAAACACAGCACTTGTTTTTGCTCCCATTTTTCATGAGCTGAACGCAAAGATCTGAAACATTTTCTACATACACAAAAGACCCGTTGCTCTCAAATATCGGTCACAAATCTCTTTAAATCTGTGTTGGTGAGCTCTTCTCCTTTGCTGCAGCCTACCTCACAGGTGTGGCATATCAAGGTGCTGATTAGACAGCATGAATGTTGCACAGGTGTTCCTTAGACTGCCCACAATAAAAGGCTGCTCTGAAGTGTGCAGTTTGATCCCAAAGCTCAATGACACAGAAGGCGCAACTTTTGAGGGAGCGTGCAATTTCCATGCAGACTGCAGGAATGTCTACCAGAACTGTTGCTCATGAAATGAATGTTCATTTCTCTGCCATAAGCCATCTGCAAAGGAGTTTTTGGCAGTACATCCAACCGGCCCCACAACCGCAGACCACGTGCAAACACACCAGCCCAGGGCCTCCACATCCAGCATGTTCACCTCCATGATCATCGGAGTCCAGCCACCCGGACGCTGCAGCAGCAATCGCTTTGCATAACCAAAGAATTTCTGCACAAACTGTCAGAAACCGTCTCAGGGAAGCTCATCTGCATGCTTGTTGTCCTCATGGGGGTCTGGACCTGACTGCAGGTTGTAGTAACTGACTTGAGCGGGCAAATGCTCACATTCTATAGCGCCTGGCAGGTTGGAGAGGTGTTCTGTTCACGGATGAGTCCCGGTTTTCACTGTTCAGGGCAGATGGCAGAGAGTGTGTGTGTTTGTGTGTGTATGGCAATGTGTGGGTGAGCGGTTTGCTGATGTCAACGTTGTGGGTTGAGTATCCCGTGGTGGCGGTGGGGTTATGGTATAGGCAGGTGTATGTTATGGACGATGCACGTAGGTGCATTTTATTATACCGTGATGAGATCCTGAGGCTCATTGTTGTGCCATTCATCCACGACCATCACCTCATGTTGCAGCATGATAATGCACAGCCTCATATTGCACGGATCTGTACAAAATTCCTGGAAGCTGAAAACATCCCAGTTCTTGCATGGCCAGCATTCTCACCGGACATGTCACCCACTGACCATGTTTGGGATGCTCTGGATCGGCGTATACGGCAGCGTGTTCCAGTTCTTGCCAATATTCAGCAACTTGGCACAACTATTGAAGAGGAGTTGACCAACATTCCACAGCCCACAATCAACAACCTGATCAATGGTGGCCACACCATATACTGATCTGGTGTGATATATTTTTTTTAAAATTTGTGTTGAGTTTGCAGAATTTGTGTCTAAAGCAGTAGTGACCTATGACATTAAATGTCATATACAGTTGTGGTCAAAAGTTTACATACACTTGTAAAGAACATAATATCATGGCTCTCTTGAGTTTCCCGTTATTTCTACAACTCTGATTTTTCTCTGATGGAGTTATTGGAGCAGATCACATATGCTGGGTCAAAAATATACATACAGCAGTGCTAATATTTGGTTACATGTCCCGTAGCCAATTTCACTTCAATTAGGTGCTTTTGGTAGCCATCCACAAGCTTCTGGCAAGCTTCTGGTTGAATCTTTGACTGCTCCTCTTGACAGAATTTGTGCAGTTTAGTTAAATGTGATGGCTTTCTGACATGGACTTGTTTCTTCAGTATTGTCAACATGTTCTCAGTGGGGTTTAAGTCCGGGAAAGCCATTCTAAAACCCTAATTCTAGCCTGATTTTAGCCATTCCTTTACCACTTTTGATGTGTGTTTGGGGTCATTGTCCTGTTGGAACACTCAACTGTGCCCAAGACCCAACCTTCGGGCTGATGCTTTTAGGTTATGTTTTTTAAAGCTAATCCTCCTTCTTCATAATCCCATTTACTCTCTGTAAAGCACCAGTTCCATTGGCAGCAAAACAGCCCCACAGCATAATACTTGTTGGTAGGCATGGTGTTCTTGGGGTTGAAGGCATCACCTTTTCTCCTTCAAACATATTGCTGGGCATTGTGGCCAAAAAGCTAGATTTTTGTTTCGTCTGACCACAGAACTTTCCTCCAGAAAGTCTTATCTTTGTCCATGTGATCAGCAGCAAACTTCAGTCGAGCCTTAAGGTGCCGCTATTGCAAGGGCTTCCTTCTTGCACGGCAGCCTCTCAGTCCATGGAATTGCAAAACACGCTTGACTGTGGACAATGACACCTGTGTTCCAGCAGCTTCTAATTCTTGGCAGATATGCTTTTTGATGGTTCTCGGTTGACTCTTCACCCTCCTGACCAATTTTCTCTCAGCAGCAGGTGATGGCTTGCGTTTTCTTCCTGATCGTGGCAGTGACAAAACAGTGCCATGCACTTTACACTTACAGTTGTTCGCACTGTTGCTCTTGGGACCTGCAGCTGCTTTGAAATGGCAACAAGTGACTTTCCTGACTTGTTCAAGTCAATAATTCGCTTTTTCAGATGCATGCTGAGCTCCTTTAACTTTCCCATTGTAGCGTTTGTGGGCATTTGTATCCAATGAGCCCTATTGTATCCTCAGAGAAGGCCCCAGCTGAAGTCACTCATAATCACCCACAAGAAATTAAGAGGCCATACTATGAAGTTCATTTCACTGACACAACTTTCTAAGTCACCAAAATTGCTAATTCATGTTGCTGTATATATATTTTTGACCCAGCAGATTTTTTCTGTTTACCCATAATAAAGTCATAAAAGAACCAAACTTCATGAATGTTTTTTGTGACAAAGAAGTATCTGTTTCAATCAGAGAAAAATCAGAGTTGTGGAAATAACGGGAAACTCAAGAGAGCCATGATATTATGTCCTATACAAGTGTATGTACAACTGTATATGCATATATATATATACTACAGCTTAAGACACACACACACACACACACACACACACAAAATATTTATTTATTTATTTATTTTTAAATATCTAGCCAGTGAATGGTCAGCGGGTTAGCCAGTTTCTGACTGCACCGGCATGCACAAATTTTCCAAGGCAGGCTGGGTAATGACCATTTTGCAAGGGTTGACGATGACGATGATGATGATGATGATAATGTGTACTCATTCCATGTTTTATCATCTTTGGGCGTGTCTTATTCTCTTCTGAATAAACTCGGAGTGAAAACATTGTCCAGCTGTCAGCTTAACAGGCCAGCCAACATCCACACTTGAGGGCTGTACACACTCAGCCGGAGAAATCAGCCACTTAACCCCGCATGGATTTTTCTGTTAACTTTTTCTCTCTACTATTTGAAATCTGCTTTTTCTGCAAACTGTTTTATGTAGAACTGGGAACTTAACATGCATGACGTGCTGAGTAGCCAAAAAACAGAAAACGAAGAGTTCCTAGTGTTCCAGATTTTTTTTTATACCTTAGCTCAGCTGTATCTGAACTCCATGCTGATGAGTGCAGAAGAGAAACAGAGGACTCCAAAAAGCACTTATTAAAACAGTTATATTTTTAAGTATGCGAGGATTGTCAATCCTTTGTATCCTAATTATGTTACTAACCGATTAGTGGCTAATAGAAACCTCACACTAACTTTATTTTCTGGGAGGTTTGATCTGTATAAGCCCAGATTTAGGCTGCTACTGTATAGTAATACACTTTCAGTTTATGAAACATGGCAGCGAAGGAATTTGTGTCCAGACCTGTAGAGGAGAAAGGTTTCTAGATTTGTGATGGGACATATTCATACTTTTATTCTCCGTCTCCGTCTTTTTCATTTTCATGTGTGGCAAAACTTAATTTGAATGTGTGCTTCAGCTCCCGATTTCCTCCTTCATTATGCATAGTACCACATCTGTACAGTGGGCTGTAGCAAACACAGAAGCCTTCACCAATCAGCCACGACACTGACATGAATAATACTTGATTATCAAGGTCACCTGTCAAGGGGTGGGGCATTGAACAAGTGAACAGTTACAAGGTGTTGGAAGCAGAAAAAATTGGCAAGTGTCCAGAATCTGAGTGACTTTGGTCGAATTATGATGACTAGATAGATGAGTCAGAACGTCTCTAAAAAGGTAGGTTTGTGAGGGGCTCCTGGTATTCACTGGTCAGTACTTACCAAAAGTGGTCAATTGAAAATTAAGGCTAATCTTTGCATGAGGGGATTGAAGGTTAGTCTGCCTGGTCCAACACCACAGAAGAGCTACTGTATCACCAATTGCTGAGAATTTGCTGCATCACCACAGACCGGTCAGATTGCCCATGCTGACCTGTTCATTGCCATAAGCCCCTAAAATAGGTACATGAGCAACAGAACTGGTCTTGGAGCAATGAAAGAAGACAGCCTGGTCTGATGAATCATTCTTTTACATCATGTGTACACCACGTGTGTGTGTTACCTGGGGAAGAGATGGCACGCCAGAGGACCCTGATGATTGGGCCTTGGCATTCATGTGGATGTTACTTTGACACCACCTACTTGTTGCAGTAGACAAGTGCACGTCTTCATGGCAACTTCTCCCTAATGGCAGTGGCCTCTTTCAGCAGGATATTGCACCCTGCCTCATTGCAAAAATGATTCATGTTTGAGGAGCATGACTAAGCGTAAGGTGTTGAGTTCAACTTAAACTATCTGCTTAAATTATCTGTGGTAAATGGCTTGCTGCAAGATACCACAGAACACCTTCAGAGGTCTCGTGGAGTCCATGTCGCAATGGGTCAGAGTTGTTTTGGCTGCACAAGGGGAACCTACGCTATATTAACCTGGAAATTTTAATGTTGCGGCTGGTCAGTGTAACCATGCACTTTCTTGCCAGAATGCAGTAGAGTCCAATTTAGCACACTCTGACCTATGGTCAGTAGCATAATTGCAGTTATTTCCCAGCTTAATGAACCTTAATCTACGTTATGAGACTGGTCATGCACTGAATAATTTTTGTTTGTGGATCATAAGATAATCAGCAGTACTCCCATATCCCATAGCCTGGACGTGTGACCGTGAACAATACATCCTCATATTGTTTGTTGGAACAATATTATAGGTTATTTTACTTATTTATACATGGTCTGGTCTTTCTTGATTACCTCATTTATTCGTTCTACTGATTTTGCTTGTTTCCTGAAATGTTCCGTACCAGGGTTGTCAAACGGTGTCCCCTCTGGGTCTCAGCTCGGTTGAGTTTAAAGTCTTTCCTCTTCAGACACTCAATTCAGCTTGCAACGTTTTTAATGAGGAGGGCCACTAAGCTCTGTGGGGTTGTGCCCTGAAAGGAACCAAGTTTGAGTTCCGAGTCCTGCACTCTTCATCTAGAGTGGTTTTCAGTACTTCATTTCAAAATGTGAGGTTGAATATCCTCCTGTTTCATCAAAATGATTTGTTTGTTCAAGTATATCGTTTAATGTTCAAGACTGTCATGTAAAAACATATACATTTAGTTACGGTCACAAGAAAATGTCCTATGCTTGAAAGGGTGGTTGAGGAATGAGGAAAAACATTTGTAATTTTAATGTACATGAAGGCACTAATGCAAGTTTTGTTCCACGTAATCTGGGACCCTTTCTGTTCCCATTAATCATTAAATGTGTGTATTTTGTGAGCAGCTGGTGTTTTTAAATGATGTTTTTAAAGAAATATAACAATAGGCAGTCTTCCAGCTTCTCTGCCTTAATGAAGATGAATGAATGTAGATGGCAAGAAGCTTTAACCGTTTTTGTGTACTGATGTGTTAATATCACAAAACTGAAGATCTAAAAGCTCTCTGGACTTACTGCAAGTTCTCTTTTCAGCAGCGCCCCTCTGAGTTTTCCGAAGTGTGGGAAGGGGAAGCCAGCACTCGTCCGGAGAAACACTGTGGATGACAAAAGCGAGCTCATCGCTTGCATCGAGAACGGCAACTTCGCCAAAGCCGCTAGACTTGCTGCTGGTGAGTAGGCAGCTGGGCGTGTGTCGCAATCGCTTCGGCAGGGATGTGTGTTCACACCTAGCCACGGATATCTCTGTGTGGGTGTTCGAGGAGGTTGAGACGTGCGAGTGGTAGTTGCACTCTCGCACAAATTGTCCATTAGAAACAGTGGAAGAGCAGAATTATAAGAGGCCTCTTTCTTGTTTTCTTGGACAACAGCTGAAGCCACATTGTGTTCATAGCAGAGCTGTCACTGTGAATCATATCAGAAACCAAGCAGTTATTTTCATGCTTTTTTTTAAATAATAAAATTATAGAAATAAGGAAAAGCTTTACAGTAATAAGCAGTGTCTATTAAAGGTGTGATGGTTTCAAATAGCCACCAAAAAATCTAATTTAATATGGGTTATAGGTCTGTAAATGGAAAGACTGTCTCACCAATACATCCTTGTGCCCTGGGTCTCTCTCTTGCCTTCTTTCACAGTTTATCATAAAATATTAAATGTTTTACTGATTTAAAAGAAAGCTTCTGCAGAGAACAGACAATGTTCAATAGAGATTATCTATAAAAACTGCAGAACGATTCATATGTGAGATGGCTTCTAGAAAATCAACTTATTTTCACATTAGGGACACACCAACCTTAAAATGACTGATTTTTCAGACTTGCTCTGTTAGAGAATCATAATACATCTTTGCTAAATGATCAGATGTGTGAAATTTCAACTGAAAGTATTGAAAACAGAAAATATCAAACTTGAAAATATGAGTATTGTTAGTCCATGGAAAATCTAAAAAATTACCCAAGGAGACCTTTGGGGAAAAGAAAGAGTTCTCATCAGGCATTATCATCAAGCAAATTGTCATCTAATCACTGCCAATTCATTGAGAGGGTACATTTTAATTTATTAATTTATAAATTGAATTTAATGAAGTAACAGTTGTTCTAATTACTTGATTAAACATGATTTATTTGACTTGATTTAAGCTGGTAGTTATATGCTTTAATTACAAATCATCAAAAGCCACTCTTTATCCTGCAGTAACTGGAATAGGGAGCAGCCCTTGCCTGCATTATGTTTTGCTGTGTTGTTTTGGGGTGGTTTGTGTGTTGTGTGATTAAGGCTCTGCCACTTTTCAGCATGGCTTTGAAAGTGTTCTGATCTGTTTGCAGTGAACCCCTCCTAACTTCATTGTCATTATTCCTGCTTTCATAGAAGTTGGCAACAGCAATATTTGGATGCCTGCTAGTGCTGCGACAGTTGTTCTGGAACCTCTTAAACTAGTTTGGGCAAAATGTAGCGGATATCCCTCCTACCCTGCCTTGGTGAGTGTGCTTGTGTAGGAACTAACCATGTATCCCTTCATTTTCAGTCCCTTCATCTTTCCCACTATGCAGGAAACGGGACAATATCTTCTCACACACATGCATGCACACACATACACACACACACACACACACGCATTCTTACACACTGTGTTGGCCATGCACTAATGAACTGCACCATAGTGGTTTTGTTTGTGTCGGAGTGCATCAGTAAGTGTTGATGTCTTGATTTTTTTTTTTTTGCGAATTTAGATAAATAAGATAAATAAAGATGGACCATATGGCAAAAATGTGACATTATTTGACATTTTAATGGTACATTCACTATATGGACAAAAGTATTGGGACACTCTTAATTTTGGAATTCAGGTGGCCCCTTACTTCCAGTGAAGGGCAGTCTTATTGTTTCAGTATACCAAGACATTTTGGACAACGCCATGCTTCCAACTTTGTGGACACAGTTTGGGGAAGAACCTTTTCTTCTCCAGCATGACTGTCCCCCAGTGCACAAAGCGAGCTCCATAAAGACAAGATGATGAGTTTGGAGTGGAAGTACTTGACTGGCCCACACAGAGCCCTGACCTCAACCCCTTCCAACACCTTTGGGATGAACTGGAACAGAGAGAAAGTCTTCCAGGAAGAGTTGAAGCTGTTATGACTCCAAAGGGGAACCAACTCCATACTCCAAGTCTATGTATGTGAATGCAGTGCTAAGTCCCTGTTAGGTGTGATGGTCAGGTTTTCCAATACTTTTGTGCATGCAGTGCATGTGTCATGATTTTTGAATAGGTTGGAACAAACCAAATTCACTGACAAAATAGCAGCAACACATTAAAAAAAATCTGAAAGACTATTTTGTGCAAAAGAAACAAAAGTAATCATCCAATAAAATATTAAAATGTAATTGTAGTCATCTTCTGGAAGTACTCCCAGTGCTCGTACTCAGAAAAGGATATTGTGATATGATTTTTCACTGCGGTAATGTGATGACACTCCCCAGACCTTCTCAGATGGTTTCTGTGTCCACTAGATGGCAGCATTGACTCTTATTTCGTTTTTATTCATTTTATTTATTTATTTATTTATTTTTGAACACCATGTTCTCTAATAACCCTGCTAAGCCTTTAATGAACTCTGGCCTCTGCAGCTGTCGAGCCTCGGACAGATTCTCTGTGGGTTTCACCTGTTGACATAGGTAACCTGTATAATCTTTTGTTTCTTGTAGATAATCGACCCTCACATGCCTCGTGTGGGCTGCCATCACAACGGGGTGTCCATACCAACTCCCCCTCTCGACGTGCTCAGGATCGGAGAACAGATGCAGTACAAGTCCGAAGAGAAGCTCTTCCTCGTCCTCTTCTTCGACAACAAACGCAGCTGGTGAGATTTAAAAGGCCTTCAGTGCTCAGCCTTAATTCCATGAATATTTCCAGGCTGAGTTGAGAGTAGCTGTGAATATCAGATTTGGGAATTTTAGTAGGTTACTTTTCAAAATGATGGAAATGAACCTAAATAATACATTTTTCTTTCAAGGATGGATCAAAACCTATCCAGTTACATGCACAGGCATATGATGTTACTTATTTATGTATTGACTGAAATTATTAATTTATTATTTCATTCGGTGTGTTACACTACCTCCATTCTGTACATTTTCTGATACAGTGAAAAGTGGCTGGAAAATGTTCTTTACGTTAATGTTAATGTTAATGTTCCAGTTTTAGCGTATTAGAGCATTCAGCGTTATTAAACTAGCAGCAGAGTCATTGAGGAAAACGTAATTGTGGAAAAATAGGTAGTAGAAAAAATATATAAATACAGGTTATTTACAGTGGCAGTTGGAGAGTAAGTTTCCTGATGGTGGAACAGTTTGTGTGTGTGCCTTCTAATTTGGAGAAAGGAAGCAGTTTATTGGTTCAAAATTCAGATCAACACATCAGTAGGCCATGTGACTATAATTTCATAAGCCCATATTAAATAAATTTCCTAATATTTTCATAGGTTGTGTTTAGCATAGGTTCATAAAAGGTTGAGCAGTTTTTTGGATTGCTTTTAAGCAAGTCACAGGTCCCTAGTTAAGGAATGTGATTAAGGAAGGAAAAGAGAAAGATTCCCACTGTTATAACCATCTTATCTGTTTTATATGCAGGCAATGGCTTCCTAAATCCAAAATGGTTCCTCTCGGGATCGACAAGACCATCGACAAGATCAAAATGATGGAGGGACGCACCTCGGCCATCCGCAAAGCTGTTCATATCGCCTTCAGCCGGGCAATGAACCACCTGAGCCGAGTTCAGGACGAGCCCACTAGTGACCTTAGTGACATCGACTGACCCGCACAGCTCAGCGAACCTGGGCATGCGGGCGATTTTAAAGCCTTAGTATTCGTCATGCCAGGGTGGCACTTACTCAGAGGGGCCTAGAGGGTATTCCACAAAAGAGGATTTCTAGCTTAACCCTTAGAAAGTCTGCTTGAATTGAAAAGACATTGGTGTGCACTGTTTGTGGATTTTTGCCAAGTAAAAATAAAATCTCAACACTGAAGATGGAAGAACGTAAATGTAATTCACAATGTAGTGTGGAATTCCACCATTATTTTCATAAGTGTAGCAAAACAAAAGTGCTCCTAAAGGTTGAGCTGGTAGCTTAAGTCCAGAGTAATGCCTGTCTAGCAGCAAAAAAGGTAATGGACAGTAATTTCAGCTGGACAGTCTTCACTTTGGACTCGAGCTATCCAGCTAAAAATAAAAGAGAAAACCCACTTTATGAAATACCCTCTTGATGTTCCCCTGAGGCCTGTGTGTGAATCTGTGGTCTGTCTGCTGCCTCTCCGCTTTCCCTCGTCCACCGCGCAGGTGGCTGCTGCTTTGTTGAATGTGTGGAGAGGTTTGATCATTTCTCCCTCACTGTGCTGAGTGACCGCTGCCAACTGCGCTGCCACTCGCCTCGTCCACGTCTTTCACTCCGCCTGGAGTTTTCATTTCCACTCACAAAAGTGTTCATCTTATTTAATGAACTGTGTAAATAACTGTAAATGGCCCCATGCTAACTTATTCTGTAGAGTTACAGCAGTGGGTACTGTACAATTCTGTTTGTTTTTTAAGTAGTATTTATACTTCTTTTGATGAATTACCTTCCGCATCCCCTCGTCTTCCTCACTGATGCAGGAAAAAAGTGAATCGTGTGAAGCTCAAGCAGGAAAGGTTGTACGATTAGGGCTTGAACATAATGTGAGACTTTTTTTTTTTTCTTCTTCTTCTTTTTTATCATTTAAATTATTGAAGTTTATATGCATAAACTTCCATTTGGTATTAAATGTTTTTTGTAACTGCTAATGTTTTTTACAACAGTTTTAGCCTATTTTGTTCTGATATATTTATATAACTAAATATATATCTGTATTCTTCAGATCCTCACACAGAAAGTCTTGTTGTTATGGAAACTGAAAGTGCGTTGTTCTCATGAAACCAAAAGAAAAAAACATGCTGCCCAGACTTTTTTTTTTTTTGTTAATCTTTATTTTTTTATTTGGTTCGTTTGTGTTGTGCGTACAAGCTTTTCTTAAGCTGTAATTTTTTTTAAATTTCAGTAATATAATGGTTTGGTTGTGTTTTTGGGACCTTTAGGACCAATGTGGAATGATGTGCCTGTGTTTAATTTATTGTGAAGAAAAAAAAGTATCTGCGTTTACTTTATATTAAGTGGGAAAGAAAGACCGGCACATCCTGGTGGATCTCTATTGGTTGCCTTTTTTTTCCTAAACTTTTAGAAATGACTGTTTAGTGAAAATTCATTACATTCATTTAGATGTACTCTGGGTAGCAAAGGGTAGATGTTTGTATACTTTTTTATACACTATAGAAGGTTCTTTTATTTGATAACAGAATGGTTGCTGGGATTTTTTTTATAGATACAATGATAATAAAACAGGCAAAAGATATGAACCTCAATAGAGCCTTCACTTTTCTTTTTTCAATACCAAGCACAATGTGCGGACGGGGAAGTTTTTATTGCTCTATATTCAATACGAATTACCTGCTCTAGCTGCAGATTTATGAGGCTGTTCAGGATTTTGCCACTGGATGGCACTGTGGCTTCATGAATAATAAAGGATTTGACTGAATTTCACAGGTGACATCCGTAGGAAGTGTTGTGGTTCTCGCTCAGGCTTCAACACAATTATAGAATCTAAAAACTTCACATGAAATATAGTAATATAACACATACTGTACAGAGATCTTGAGACCCTTGTTTATTTCAAATGTAAGTACTGAAGTCATTCACTTTTGAATGTCATCAAGGAGAAAACAAGCCTCCAATAACGAAGTATATTACATTTGAGTATTTAATGTCTCTGCTATACTTTAAATGGGACATACCTGTTATGCTATTTCAACATAAGGTAAATGGCATGTAAAGCTTTCATCTGAGAGAAATCAAAGCTTCGTTCTAGCTTCCTATCAGAAAAAAATCACTGGTGTTTCTGACTGTCCTTCTGTTGTGAGAAGACAGCTCAACACTGTTGGTCTGAAATAATCATTATTGGGGAAAAAAATGCATGGTCAAAAAGGAAAATTTATACCAGAACACTGAAACGGGCTGTTTGAGGATGTGCAGGATGGCTTCATAGACTGATGTCTGTTTGTAATGAGGATTACATGGATCATGGGAATCTGCAACATCTAAGACTAAACTTTGGAGCTTTCTTTACTAGAGGCATGAAAACAATCAAACTCAGAAAAACTAGAGGCAATCTTTTTAATAAGGAATGGAAGCTGTAACTTGTACTTCATGTCACTTTGACTAGAAGCTAGTTGAAATGGTGGTCTCTGACTGCAGGCCAGGGAGTTTGATCATTCTGTTTAGGTTCCTTTAAAGTCTGTAGTGCGCCATTATCACCGGTATGCATTACTTAGTCTTGGCTAAGTTGGAGAAAATTTGCACGTTAAGTATGCAGGGCCATATTTTGTCATTCATAAGCTGTAAAATACCCACTGATCAGTGATATTATTAGGAACTTTTAAACTCTCTCGCATCTGCAACTATGAAATGGACCGTGTCGAAAGGGCCAAACTAGCTGTTGATTGTAGAGCTTAGACCTCGTCGAATCTGTGGCGCTGAATGCAAATATGGCGCGGGGGCCAATTTTGTCGTCTCTCTTTGCTATCAGATACTAATTGCACGGGGAGGTGAGCGCTACGCTCAGGTGGAGAGGGCGGCAAGTGGAGCATGAATATCAATCTACCACATCAGTGTCATCAAATGACTTTGACGGCGCAGAAAGTGCCCTAATTATCCGGACGCACTCAGGAGGCCTAGCTGCGTTTGGAGAGGGGCTTTGAGCTGCTCTGATCGAAGTCAGCAGGTGAAGCCCAGAGACAACCTGGGGGCTCTATAATCCCTCTCACACACACACACACACACACACAAACCCTCCACTGAAGGTGTCGCAGAGGCTTCAGTGTGAAACATCAAGTGCAGCACTGAGGAACAGGGTAACCAACCCTGCTGTCATCCACCACATAATTTTTTTCCTCTTTGGCAGGCCTGGTTGTCTTTCTTTATATTTCGCTCTTCTGCTTCAAGGTTCATGATCATTTCTCAGGTACTAATTAACGTCTGCCAAGCTGTAATTCATTGGGATCCTTCAAAGAGAGCCTGTAGTCTTCAGGAAAGGCTTTACACTTGATGCTGGAACATTGCTGTGAGGATTTGGTTGCTTTCAGCCACAAGAGCATAAGTGAGGTCAGTTAATAGTGTTGGGTGATTAGTTCTGGATCACAAACGGCACTGCAACGTATCCTAAAGGACAAAAAGTACTGCTCCATCTCTCCAGCGAATGCAGTTGCACTGCTCCGCAGCCCAATCCTGGGAGAGTTTACGCACCTCTTGCTGACGCTTGGCATCGGGCAGGGTGTCCTTAGGGTCCTCTGGGGCTACTCCAGAGTGTCCTTTTCTATTGACAGTGCTTTTCTATGGAAATGAAACAAGCTGTGTGAGCAATTAAACACCTGTGTCAGCAATCAGGGCACCCAAAGTCCCAAAGTAGCTCTTTCACTCATCAGAGTGTCTGGATACTTTTGAACACAGGGTACCAGCGAAAGGATCAGCGTCAGCATTTCCTCACATAGGGAGCGTTTTGGTCTAAAACCAAATGTGAAAACTTGAAAGTTAGACCAGTGAAGATCAATAGTCCAGGAGCTGAAACAACAGAATAGAATGAAATGAACCTCCCCAAAAAAGGAATTAGTGACTTAATGTGAGGGGCTAAAGTGGAACAGAAGAAAAAGTAGACCATTTTCGCACAACAAAGAAATAAAGAAATAAATGAAAATGAAAAGCTCTCAGAAAAGTACAGAATCATCAAAATGTCACTTGAATACCTGCAAAACTAGTTACTGCATCTCTATGCTGGATATCTAAATAACTGCTCTTATAGCTCTTTTCATTGAGTCCTTTGTTTTCATACAATGGAATGAAATGAAACAGATCAAAATGATTTTTACTGTAATGAATCCAATAGCTTGATCCTAAAATTCTTAAATAAAGGCCCTACTTAGGCCCTTGAAATCTTTCCTCGCAGACTTCACTCAACCTGCGCCCTTTCCACACTGAAGATGCTTTATAATAAGTAGGCCACAGCCTAATACCAGAATTAAGATGCAGTGAGTGTCCAGAAACACACTCTTTCTTATGTCCCCGGGACATTTGCATTTGGAACCGAGCAGGCCGGCCAGATTGGATACCAGTGCCATCTCAAGGATGTAAACGATGGAGTGAAATAAATTAAACAGTTCTACTTTCTTTTAAGTCGTATTCAAAGTGTGGAAAGCACTTCGCCGCTTACCTCAGCGGACCCGCTCTCAAGTGGCAACGAGAGAAACTCATAATAATAGTACTGGGTTGGCAGCGGCTGAATAAATATTAATGCGCTGTGTTTTAGCTAACCTACAGCTCCCTCCGAGAGCATGGGACTGAAAACAAAAGCCGACAAGGTACACTAAGTCAACAACAAACATCAAAAGTACTGAATTTACAAAAGGCTAAGTTTATTTTCACATTGCATATGGTATGCTGACATTAAGCGAGTAGACAAAATTGACATAAAAACCTGCCTGTCAGCTACAATGACAGTTCAGGTTAGTCTAGCTTGAAGTAAGTAAATGGCATATCCAAGTACAGCCTTAAAAGAGGATTTTTCAAAAGGCAGCTGTTTTTTATAAAACCATGGCAACTCAAAGAACCACTTGAGTAGTTTAGTCATTCTTTTTGACAACCTGTATATGATTTGTTAAAGAAAATGCTTCTATATAGCGCCTGAATGGGTTCAACTATTGTTAAAATAACCTTCATTTGGCACTATACTGTATCCACTTTAACTACTTAAACTTTTGAGTTGAATTACACTACCGGTCAAAAGATTGAGAGTGTTTCGGGCTTTTTTTTATTGAAACTCAAACGGTTCAAGTCCAATGAATAGCATGAAATGGTACAAAAGACAGTGCTGAACTGTGAGAAGTGGTAAGGTTACCCAGAAGCGGGAAATAATTCTCAAGCTCCATGCTGTATCTCTGGTGTGTGCCTAGTTCGTCCTACAGCAAGATAGTGACCAGTCCAAGCTATGCCAGAACTACCATAGGGAAAAGAGCAAGATGGTAAGCTGGAAAACATGGAATGGCCAGACATCTCCAAACGTAAGCCTCATCTAACTGCTTTAGGATGAACTGGACAGAAGAGTGAAAGCAAAGCAACCTATAAGTGCTGCACACTTTTGGGAACCTATGCAACATAATTGGGAAGGACTTTCTGCAGAATAAACAATGAGACAATGAAATACAATGCAAAAAAACCCAGAAAAATTGGGTTGTTCTAAAGCAGACTGGCAGTGTAGGTGCACGAGCTACAGTCAAACTGCATGTTTTTAGTAATGTTTATGGATTTTTTCTTGCTTAATCTACTCTGCTGTTGAGGCACTCAGAGTCACACAAATGCTTCAAAGATCTGTTCTTCTGTTTAAGCCATTTAGGTGATTCACTTGTGTGGTTTGTTTGTATTACTGTGAAAACAAATGACTTACCCATGCTCCTAATGAGAAATTGTAGCAGTCTTTATTTGGAGGCGGTGGGGGAGAACGTGGCACAAACTAATGCTGGGTTAATGTAATTGGATGGATGAATATTTTATGAAGTTAAACACGTTCCGGTAGAACATGCTTTCCGATTGTCTTCTTGTATTACAATATCAACATCACCTGCAAGTTTTGACAGCAATCGGGCAGATTCACCCTGAAGACCCTGCTTTTTTGTGCCATAATGCATCACGAGCGGTTTTGCATGGTTGGGCAAAGCTGTATAACACTAAAACATCTGGCAATAAACATGATACCATCCTCAAGTAAAATAAAATATATATTATTTCACATTAATAACATTGTAATTTAAGGTATTTCAACAATATCATTGTCAACATCCTAAAATGCTTGTCCAACAGTCCAGGTAGTGTTGCTACATTAGCCTGAACACATCAGTCTCTTCATTCTGCTGTTACAAACAGCATCAATGCAGGCAAAGCATATGGCTGCAAAACGTACAGTCAAATGAAAAAAGTTTCTCGCCTCTTTTTCACTAAACTCTACGGACGTCTCTTTCAGCGTTTACATAATGAGCAAACATCAAGCAGTTAAAGCAATACTTCAGTGTTTCAATCTACTCTCTATCTTCTATATCTGCACCATGTCCTCAAGTACCATAAACCAAAATTAGTACTTAGTAGAAGCACACTAAAACGTAACAGACACAAGTCTACCGAAGCATCTGTCCATTGACTTCAATTATGTGTCTTCACAATCAACAGGTTGTCTGTTTTGTTTCCAAGTGTTTCCAAGTAAGGAAATCCCTTCAAGTCTGTGGCTTCCTGTATGTGATAATCAACCCTGCGATACAGTTGTGGCAGACAGCAATTGGGTTGAAATATGCTGAAGTGCTCCTTTAAGGCATCATGAATAGGATGAAATCGTTTCGACTGCTCCATCTCTCTAATTCAATCTGTAATCATATCTCTGATTAAAAAATGGCAAGCCTAGGCTCATTTCTTATTGATGAGCTTCCTCTCCATTGCCAAACGCTGTTGGTGGGCCACATTTACTTACACACAGAATTGATTTTTATGCTAATGGAGCCCTCCAAACTGTAACAAGGAACTCTGTGGCAGCCATTGATGTTAGCACTACGAGATGAACAAACGGAATAAATATTTAGATAGAGAAAATGGATTATACACTAGCAGCCATCACGAGTGAATCTTTTACGCTCTGTTTTGCATCCGGATCCATCAGGCTAAAACAAATGTTTGGAGGTAGCCCTTTACCAAGGTGCTTCTTTTGTGTTTGTCCTCTGTGCCGACAACAAAAGGGCAAGGAACAAGATCTGCGTTTGCTTAGCAGTCAAACTGTGCCCTGTCCTCCCCCTGCCAGCATGGTTATTACTCAATTATCCATAAATGTCACAATTCAGTCCACCTTGAAAACAGGGGACTGAGCTTCATCGGGAGAGCCTTTGAAGTGCAGTGTAATTAGTTGTGTAGTGAAGATAATTAGCAAAGTCCAGCTTTAAAGTAAATAGGCTTAGTGCTGCATGCTTAGGACTGTACATGTGGATTCTCTGCAAACTAGCAACTAATTACTGCATCAAAACAGACAAGTGAATACATTGTTGCGGAGGAGGAGGAGGAGGAGGAGGAGGAGGAGGAGTGTCACGGCTGAGGGCCGTAGATGGCCACCGTGCTTTGTTTTGAGTTTGATTCTGTGTCCTGTGACTTTTGTGTTGCCTTGTGTCACGTGTTTTTGGTTCCCCACCTGTTTCCTGTTTGTGTTCCCCAGCTGCTTTAGTTCCCGCTGTGATTGTCCTGTGTATTTAAACCTGCTTCAGTTATCCAGTCCTTATGTCTCCATCGCCTCTATACCCTGTTCGTGTTTCGCCTCATCACCCTGCCTGTTTCTGCCCTTGCCTGTATCCTGCATCTTTATGACCAAGGAGGCCAACGCGCCTATTTTCTTTTGTTTTTCTTTGCTTTAATAAATCTGAAGTCTCAACATGGAAACCTGTCTGCCTAGTCCATGGTTCCCCCGAGGTAGCTCACGAGGGCCAGCTCCATCCAGCCCTCGTGACAAGGAGGATGGTGCTTTAGAATGCAAAGTTTTATACAGGGATTGTAAGCAAATGTGTCCGGCAGATGTTTGCGGCAGATACATGTCTAAATTACTTCTACTGTAATGCTACTACTTTACAAGTCATCAAGTAATATCTTAATGTGCTGGACTTTTAATTATAATCAAAAACACAGGTAGTATAAACATATATAGGAATAAACAATGATGTGTTTAAAAAAACTAAAATGGTCGACATCACAAGTTAATGACTTTACAAGTAATACAAGTACTTTGTGGCGAAGCTGTTGTTGGTAATTACAGCTTTGGGACATCAACAGTAAGAAAATAATAAGCTTTTTTCCTACTCCTATTTCCTATTTTTTCCTTTTTTCCTTTTTTCCTATTTTCCTATTACGCTTATCCATGGTTATAAGAGTTTTTCTGCTGGACTCAATTTTAAAGGGGCTCTCTCTGGGGCAGCAGTTGTTTCTGCTGCTCTCGGGTTTTCCAACAAATCTTTTTTGAGTGACTGCTGCCTCCTCTGTTACCTTCCTTATAATTTGTCGAGGGGCAATTATTTGAGTCACTTTCACAAGGACCAAATTGTGATGGCTAGGTGACTGGGTCAAAAGATAGTTCTTGTAGATTCTTTCCAGTATGCAGTGGTTAGTACCTACCAATAGTGAAAAGGGAACCAGTAAAAGTAGTTACAAGCTCATGGTCACCCAAGGCTTACTGAAGAGTGTAGGGAGTGAAGGCTAGCCCATCTGGTCTCATACCACAGGGTAACTGCAGTAGAACAAATTGCTGAAAAAGTTACTGTTGGCTACGATAGAAAGGTGTCAGGATACACAGTGCATCCCAGCTTGCAGCATGAATGTATGTATGTGAGCATTTGTATTCATATTCATATCAAATGTCAAAAGACATTAGGTATATGTACAGAAAGTCCATGAAATAAAAAAAAACATAGTTGTCTGAGCTGTACAGTTTTTTAGAGCAACAAATATGGAATGTTCAAGACACGCCAGTGGTTTATTACTGGTTGTGTGTGTGTGTGTGTGTGTGTGTGTGTGTGTAGCAGAATGAAGGAAGGGCCTGTGGAAGAAAAGCTTTGTCCTGAGAGAATCTCTCCTCCAGTCTCATCAACATGCCTCTTCTTCTTTTTCTTTTTTCAAGGCAGTGCCGTGAGTGACAGGGCTTAATGTGTATCTCGCTAGAATTGGATTTGATCCTGGGGGGCTCTGCCAGAGGCTGCTGCGTAAGAATTGTTAGATTTACACTTTCATTTTTGCCCCTTTGCTCTTTCTAACAAACAGAATTACCTCGCTTTGAGAGCGGGCTTCGTAAGAAGCATTGTGAAGAAATGGGTGTCTGTGGACTCAAAACGCTGCTGCTCTAGGGTGTACCTTGAGAGTTTACACAGGAGGCTATTGAAGCATGTGTGTGTGCATGTGTGTGTGTGTGAACATGAATTTGAGTAAATTTTTTGATGCCTCATTAGAACACAATGAAAAACAATATTATTGTTATTTTTTTCTATTTCTAACATAGGAGCAGTGGTTATCTTAATTCTATGGTCAAAAATCTAATCTGCATAATTTTCCTCTTATCCCAAATGTAGTCAAACAAAAATGTATGGTGTCTGAAGTTTGCTTTTTTGGTTTTGCAGGTCTAAAACATCACATTTCTACCGCAGACAATAGTTAATTAAATAGATACGCTTACGTGCTGCTGACTAACCAGTCATAAAACTGTCAAAAATCTGGGATCTGAATGGCATCTTTATTTTTTAATCTAATTGTTATTTATCCTTGCCCAACTGGAGCAGCTAACTTTGAAGCATTGTTAGCATTATTTGCAGATAGTTGGCATCACACTAATATAGCAGTTATGCATCTCTAGTCATGAAACTGTGAGAATTTCTAAAAAACATTGTTATTTTTAAACATTAATTATTTTAGACTTCTGGAGTAGTTATCTTTTTACCTTTGTTAGCAGATTGCTGACAAGAGAGTGATTTGTACAAAGCATAAATTTGTACAAAGTCATAAACTCAATCTGTGAACAGAAAAGAGCAAGAAAGAGCCAGCCATCATGGTGTGTAGTCTAATCTTTAAAGATTTAGGCCAACTGGAGTGCTTAGACTCTGAGTTCCCAACCTTGGTCCTGGCGCCCACATACTTTGCACATTGAAGTCTTGTTCCTGCTCCCAACACGTCTGATCCAAGTAATCAGTTCATTAATAAGCCTTTCCTTGGTCTCATTTTGTGTGAGTTAGATTGGGGAGAATGGGAGGCAGGAGAGGTAGCTTAATCAATAACTACATCAATCTAATATCACATGCAATACACAAGGATGTTTCACGAAAAAAACAATGTGGCTTCCAGTACCTATTTTCACAAATTTTATTCATCCTTATGTCATGAAGTTTTTTGAAGGAAAGGTTGGCTTTTGGCCCTCTGCAGGAGTATCTTGTAGCGTTGTGTTCTTCCATGTTTTGTTGCCTTTGTGAAGACTAAGATGTCGTATGAAAGGGAGTGCCTGTAAAATGACTGACAGGAGGCCCACATAAACAAAGACAATCCTTCTATTCTCGAGCACAGATGTACAAAACAGGACTCTCTTCCACTGATTAAATTATTAGATTTATTGTTTTTATGTGCCTGCATCCTGTGTTTTGAAATAGTAAGACATTAACGTGACCAATGCACCTTTAAGCTCCTTTTGAAACACTTAAGCAGAAATATACCTTCACATCCTTTCCTCCAGCTTTCTATCAAATCAAAAGCTTTGTATAGCAGGTTAATCACATTGTTGTTTCAAAAACTAAAAATGAATAATAAACACTGTTTTAATGCAAATGTTATTGTATAGCTTTCAGCAAGCCATTTTTCTAAAAAGATGTTCCAGATACCAGTAAGGTTTCTCCCTCTAATGGCTCCTGAGTGCTCCTGCCAGCACTCGCAGTTTTAGAGGAGTGATGAAACAAAAATGAAATATTTGTCATTAACCCAAACGCTAGCTGTCTCTGGGTGGAAATAAACTGCATTATGTATATATATATAAAAAATAAAAAGTCTCTTATCTCAGCCTGAAGGCATTATGTCTGTACTGGCTCTTACACAGGGCGGCTCTAGATGTCAATCTTAGTCGGCGTCTCCCTGTGCATAGCTAGAGTATTCACACAAGGGCCCATTCTACCTGTCTTAAGATAGCTTCCTCCCATCGCTGAAATAGGCAGGAGCATTTCATTAGAGTGATATGCCTTATCTGCCGTGAAAAAGGGCCACATCCAGGATTTATCCTGCCAAATTTGGAAGATATCCGTCCCGTCGTTAAGCTCTGTCACTCCTGGAGACAGTGTCACCACTGGTACTTCTGCTTTAGCAGGAGGGAGACACAGTTCATGACTTTTTTATGCGCTCTTTCAACATTGTCGCATTTTATTGCTGTCGTAGCCAAACCAAGTGTAAGAGAAAGTAGAGATTTAATAGTAGAAAGACAAAACTTCCTTGCATTTTTCTTTAATGTATGTTAATGTAACTATTTCATTCCAAGGAAACATTCACACAACAGACTTGAAAATAAAGTTGTTTTTTGCTTAAATTGTTCTTCATTTAGATGAAAAATTATAAGTTATTTCATACATATAAAGGCATAATATACGTACATTTTATCTTTCTCTTTAATAAGGTTTACATACTACATCAAACCTCATTAATATAAAAAGTGAGGTAAATGAAGTTTTCCATGAGACTGACTGATTAACTGGAGTAGAACCTCATAACATTGCATTGCGTTTTGTAATAGTTCACATGTCTCATTTGGTTTCTTCTGTAACAATGGCGGTAGCTCAGTTGGTAGGATACTTGCCTCCGGACCAAAAGGTCATGGGTTCGAATCCTACCTTCAGCAAAACCACTGGGTTCCTGAGCAAGACCCTTAACCCCAAGTTGCTCCAGGGAGAGACTGCTCCCTGTAGATAGGAAATGGAAGTCACTTTGGATAAAAGCGTCTGGTAAATGTAATGGTCAGTCATGTTCCTGGTGATCCACCAGTCAGCAGAGTTTAGCTTCAGCTCAAATTTATCTAGAATATATTATCTAGAATTATCTAGATAAGCCTTCAGGCGAGGCTGTATCGGGAAACAATTTTATCGCAAAGATCAAGAGACATGGTCAGAAGTCAACCCTCCACCCTCAGTCCTTGAGAGAAATATAGGATCACCTCCACCACCAGCAACCCCCCCCAAAACAAAATTGAAACTGAAACCTTTCACATGTTGCTTCTGTTCCACTTCATTATTTTAGAAGCAATTTATGACTTTATTTCAGCGCTAAAAATATATTTTGTGCTACAACTTTTGGATTTGAACTCCAGGGTGATACATCCCTAGGACCAGGAGAAGGACCGTTTGGTGCTTTTATTTTGGAGAATGAAAGTAAAGAGAAATCAGAGGATTTAAGAGGTTTTGACAGCAAAAATGAATTTGTAATATATAAATAAATAAAATAAAGCCTGTAATTTTTTAAACAGAACAAACAGAAGGGACCCTTTTCTGTCGCTTTCATGTTGTTTCCGCCTGATCTAGTGATTTTAACTCTGTTTAAAGCTGCTGTCTGATCCTCCTCTGCTGAATAGATAACCTGCTGTGTTTCAGCTCGGGCGTCCTTTACCCGTCTCGGTCGCTCAGCTCGCTGTATTGACTGATTAATAGTGAATAAACGCTGTTGCTCATTCTCTTTGAGTATTGATTGGAGAACAAAAGCGAAGGGACAATGCCCTGCAAATTACACGAGGATGCAGAATAATTACCTGCAGTGTTATCTCTCCATCTTCTGCAGACGCTGCTGCTCCTCATGTCAGACCAGTTTAATGCAGCTTGTGCCTCTCTTCAAGTGGTTATAGTGCATGGAGGAACCTTGTTTGCACCCTTGGTGCTATATCTTACACATATTTTGGGCATTCTTAGAAACAAATGGAATTTTAGACGTGTGCTAAGACATCTTTTTGGTGCTAAAATCAAAGTACTGGATGTTCCAAACGGTCATGCAACTGGGTGATGGGCATTGGTGAAATTTCAATATTAATTGCATTACATTTATTGTCTGATCTGCTTATCCTAACCAGTGTTGTGGAGGTTTATAAGGTATAAGGCAGAAAAAACACATTGGGCAGGTCACCAATCCAACACATGGTAGACACACATACACCTAGGAGCAACTTAGCATTGCACCTAATGTACATGTTTTTGGGCGGAAACCATTTTTCACAGTAGAAGCCCATGCATACATAGGGAAAGTCACACCCAAGCCCTTCATACTGTGAGCTGACATGAATAACCAATGCACCCCCATGCTGTCTTTATGTGAATTGTTTGTGTGAACATCTTTGGTATCATAAACAGACACATAATTTAACACCAAAACAAAAAATCTACACTTTTCTTCAGTCTGACATCATGGGGAGAAGTATGAATGCGTAGGACGAAGCCAACACAGGAACAGATGAGACTTCTAGATCTATATAGATATAGGTCTACTGATATGGATTTCATACTGGGAGAGGATTTGTCAGGAAAAAAAAGAAGCATTATGGTCATTATTTTAATGTGAAAGTGATATGAAATGAATCATTCTCATGAGCGCACTAAAGTGCAGTAAAATCAATACAATACCGAGCCCAAAGAACCACATCAGGCATCTTCAGTTTAAAAAAAAACAGCTACAGCCCTGAGTATGTGTGCAAAAGCCTGTGTTCAGATGTGCAATGTCAGTAATTTGCCATTTGATTGAATGTTTTTCACTTTATGTTTTTTACTCTAATGAATTTGTCTCTTAATGACAGGCTGTTAATGAGTCAAAGGGAGTTTTCTGTCACAACAGCACGACCTACGTTCAGCCAAAGGCCACGGTGGAATGAGTTTGAGCGAGGACTAAATACTGGATATGTGTTGTATAACTGTAGAGAAAATCCGCTCTTAATTTATGCGTGCTGCACTATGCATAATAATTAGGTTGGGTGTTCATTGTGTGATAATAATTTAAAGAGCACTTTATTTAGCACAGTCAGCCTTGTGCAGACAGCAGATACAGAAATACAGACATCAATACAGGAAAAGTGATAGTGGCCAGCTTTTTGAGACCCAGTCAGTGCCATCTAGAAGTACTTGGGCTGTTCTCCTGTGTTTTACTTGATTATTTTTTGTCCTGTACAGTACTCCAGTCTGAAGCAGCCTCTGGCCTGGACCTGAGGCTTCGGCCTTCAAGAGGTGGCAGATTGGGCAGCAGCACTCGTGTGGGCGAGCGAGTGCCTGAAATGGACTCCAGTGGGAGGAAGAGTAATTTATATGCTGGAGGTCTGAGATCTGCCACCTGTGGGAGTAGGAGCAAGAGAGCAAAAGAGAGAGAGAGAGAGAGAGAGAGAGAAGGGGGAGAGAGAAGAAGTTAAAAAAAAAAGCAGTGAGAAAAAGTAGGAAAGAGACAGGAGGTGAGATAGAAAGAGATGCATGAAGAGAGACAAATAGTGAGCAAGAGACAATAAGTGAAAACAGAAGAGCAGGTAAGAGTGAGTGAGCCAGACAGAGAGTGGGAGAAATGAGGCAGAGAAGTTGGGAAAAAGAGGAAAGAAAAGAGAAAGGAGAGAGAGAGAGAGAGAGAGAGAGAGAGAGAGAGAGAGAGAGAGAGAGAGAGAGAGAGAGAGAGAGAGAGAGAGGAAGAGAGGGAGAGAGACACAGAGAGAGAAACAGAGAGATAGTGGCTAGAGAGAATGGCAGAGGGGTAAAAAAGTTAAAACACCCCCTTAATGGATGTCTGCAAATAATGCTGTGGAGTACACTGCTGAAAATGGCCTCAAATGATGTAGGGGGTTTTATTCCATTTGGATGCGGGGTATTTTTCAGCCCATTCTTGCCTGAGCAAATGTGTTAAATCCCTCTGTCTACATGCATGGCCTTATTGTGATTACTCTGTATCCCTTTTCCACCTCTCTCTGTGAGAGGGTCTCTAATATGCACTGCCCACCCCAGTGCTAAAATTGGGCAGTAAGTGTGAGGCCACTCTCCATAGTGTATTTTCCCCCCTGTAGCCCTTGCTTGCAGCCGAGCTTGTCAAATCCTGCTTCTCTCTCAACTCTACACAAGCTACGGGCATCAATCTCTCAGCCGTCATTGCTGGCTCCAGACCAGCCCTCTAACAGATCCAGTAAGGGGGTGCTCATGTTTTCACAGGAAATGGGTGAAGTGGTTAGTTTAGCTGCTTGTAAATAGACAGCACTGGAGAATGTGTGAATGCTTTGATTAATCACCGGCTCATGCTCATTAATAAAGCCATGGGTCAAATGGGAATAAACGCTTATTCCGCAAGATTGCAGGAAATTGATTAACAACAGAAGAAAAGCTCTCATGTGAAATTCCTTAGGGTTGTGTGCTCTTGAGGAGGAAACCATTTACACCTGGCAAACTTTGCTTACTTTTTAGACAGTTTTCTTTTTCATTCAACTCTAAAGCCTGTATGACTGAAATGACTGACTGGACTATATCGCTGCAGTAGCATGGTCTAAGCAGAATATGCAAATGAGCCCAAGAAGAGTGACACTGAATTATCTGCTTCAACAGGTGAAAGAGAACTATTCGAATTGTGTAAAAGTTAATGATATATAAGAGAAAAAGAAATCTGAAGACCAAACCGTGTCAGAAAATCAGAAGAAAATATGTTGCTGCTCATCGTAGCAACATCTCATGAATCTACAATATATGGACAAAAGTGTGAAAATTAAACCAACACAGACTTTTATGATATTGTATTCAAATACATAGACTTTAGTATGCCCCCATTTGCAGCTGTAACAGCTTCCTCTCTTCATTCATTCTGTACAGCTTTTAGGCACTGATGTTGGACGAGAAGGGCTGGCTCACAGTCTCCGTTCCAGTTCATCCCAAAAGGTGCTGGATGGGGCTGAGGTCAGGGCTCTGTGCAGGCCAGTCATGTTCTTGATCAAGCTGTTTTCCCCCACAATAAAAAACACAAATTGTTCTCTTGACCTTTATCCGTAAAGACACATCATATTTGAACCTTTTTGGGACCTTGTGTTGCTTTTCTAAAGGCTCCTATAGATGTAATGCTATCTGGCAACAGAATTTTTTATGCTCATGCACATATCCCTATTAGTAAAGATCAAATAAATAAATATCAGTCTTAGTTTGCTTTTGTTTGTGGTAGGCTGAACAATACTCGATATAGCTTTGAAAAACATTGTTGACATTCTTATCCACTCCTTAACATTTTGTGAATGTGCTTATAACATGTGGCAGAATGTTTTATTAATTGTCTTTTTAAGCAAGACAGATGTTTCAACCAATTTCAAGCAAGTTATTTGACATACTATTCCTGAGCATGAAAACAATGTTTTCCTGACTAATCTTTGGAGCTCAGTTCTACCCAGCATTTCAAGTGTCACTTTGAGGAAACTTTATCCAGCAGAACATGGACCTGCCCACATGAAGGGTACTTTGATGGTGCTTCTCCTCATCTCAATGCTCAATTCCACCAGTCCTTCAGAGTGCTTTTCTGTCGGTTATTGCCGATATATTCCTTCATCTTTAAATTGTCCCCGGACGCAAAGCTATTTCAGCTGCTTTATTGGCAGACAGAGAAAGTGATAGAAAAGGAATTATTTGTTATGACTTTGCTACACCCACAAAGCTCTCGTTTTCTTTGTTTATTTCAGTGCTGCTCCTCTGGAAGATGTAGCGCCGAAATGGAAGATTGTTCCTGTGAAAACACATGACAGCCAACAGCAAATCTCTGTTACTGCTGTGGATTTCCTTTATTTATGGCACCGTCTATATTTAATGCAATTGAAATACCATCATATTTAAAGAATCACAGTGCAGAATCAACCCCCCTCCCGACAACCCCCCAACCCACAACCCCCAATCCCCTCACACCGCCCCTCACTGCAAACAAGATTGTTTTGTATCTGCAGCTTTGAATTATGCTTCTGTATTCATGGCAAATTCCCACCGCTCTGGTTTCTGGGGTGGTCTGATGCGAAGCACAAAGCCAAGAATAGAAACATCACATTTCATCTTCCATAAAATAAAATACAAAAATAATAAAAAAAAATGAGAGACACAAAAAATGAAGAAAAAAAACCCACCCCACCTGAAATAGACCTCCTCATTATGCATGAAGATGAGACCGATTCCCTGCCTGTTGATACCTCCCTCTGGTGTCTGAGGCAAACTTCTGCATTCTCCATTCAGCGAGAGTTCGTGGAAATGTGACAAAGAGAGGCCCTGATGTTCTGACACACCAAAGTAAGCAAAGGAAGAGTACAGAGTTGTTCCACTTTGCAACACAGTCTTTGTTTTTAGTGATGGTAGAGCTGCTTCTTATCCAGCAGCTCTCTTAAAAATAACGGTGCTCAAAGGGTTCTTTGGAGCGATGCCACAGAAGAACCTTTTAATGACACTTCAAATGAATACTCCATTGTTTTCAGCCTAATCTCTGTCATCAGTAGCATTCAATTGCTCACCACAGACAAATGGACCAGTTGTAGACACCTGAAATCAAGGGTAATGTTAGGGAGATTGTTCCTCCTTAGCTGCAGTAACAGCTACTAGTCCATTGCAGAAGTCATGTTTGAATATTTCTGTGAGGATTTCAACCACAAGAGCATTGGCAAAGTTTGCAACTAAGGTTTACAACTATTTGAAGATTAGTTGTTTTCCACAAAAGCCACTATAGTTTATTCACTCAAGTCCTGGTGCTTCATGGTGCTCCAATGATTCTCAACCACGCCAAGGTTCCATTACTCCATAGTAAAGAAATTGTTTTCTTTGGACACCTGAAGACCACCGCTGATATACAGTCATGACCAAAATTGTTGGCACCCCTGAATTTTTTTCAGAAAATCAAGTATTTCTCACAAAAAAGTATTGCATTAACACATGTTTTGCCATACACATGTTTACTCTGTTTGTGTGTATTGGAACAAAACAAAAACAGGAGGAAAAAAAGCTAATTTGACATAATGTCACACAAAACACCAAAAATGGGCTGGAGAAAATTATTGGCACCCTTAGCTTAATATTTGGTTGCACACCCTTTGGAAAAATAAACATAATCAGTCACTTCCTATAACCATCAATAAGCTTCTTACACCTCTCACCCGGAATTTTGGACCACTGTTCCTTTGCAAACTGCTTCAGGTCTCTCATATTGGAAGGGCGCCTTTTCCCAACAGCAATTTTAAGATCTCTCTACAGGTGTTCAATGGGATTTAGATCTGGGCTCATTGCTGGCCACTTCAGAACTCTCCAGTGCTTTGTTGCCATCCATTTCTGGTGCACTTTGAAGTATGTTTTAGGGTCATTGTCCTGCTGGAAGACCCAAGATCTCGGACGCAAAACCAGCTTTCTGACACTGGGCCCTACAGTGGTAATCCTCAGATTTTATGATGCCTTGCACACATTCAAGGCACCGCAGTGCCAGAGGCAGCAAAACAACCCCAAAACATCACTGAACCTCCACCATGTTTGACTGTAGGTACTGTGTTCTTTTCTTTGTAGGCCTCATTCCATTTTCGGTAAACAGTAGACTGATGTGCTTTACCAAAAAGCTCTATCATGGTCTCATCTGTCCACACAACATTTTCCCAGAAGGATTTTGGCTTC
Source organism: Hemigrammopetersius urotaenia (assembly GCA_037974485.1). Lineage (NCBI taxonomy): Eukaryota > Metazoa > Chordata > Actinopteri > Characiformes > Alestidae > Hemigrammopetersius > Hemigrammopetersius urotaenia. The sequence continues at coordinate 24,301,839 of JBBPDC010000129.1, forward strand.
CTCAAGTACATTTTGGCAAACTGTAGTCCTGCTTGTTTATGTCTCTGTGTCAGCAATGGTGTCCTCCTGGGTCTCCTGCCATAGTGTTTTGTTTATTTAAACAATGACGGATAGTTCGCTCTGACACTGATGCTCCCTGAGCCTGCAGGACAGCTTAAATTTCATTGGACGTATATTTTCCACAATCCAGACTATCCTGCGCTGCAACCTTTCATCAATTTTTCTCTTCCGTCCACGCCCAGGGAGATTAGCTACAGTGCCATGGGTTTCTCCTAATTCTCCTAATTTCCAAATAAAGATATGGTTCTGTATAGCATACTTTTAAAGGAAATCGTCAAAATAAGAGAAATGATGGAGCATTTACAGAGCTTAAATTAATCATTAAAAGAAAACAAAGCTCTTGTTGACTCTTAAACAAAAGGGCAGTAATTACCTTTTACATACTTCTAGTAGTGTCTTACTATCCAACTAGTCACATTGCGAGAGGAGGGTGTCGATTCCAGCAGTGTTTTTTTAAATACTTTTCCTCATTAAATAAGCTTGTCCACTTCTAAGAAATGCTTTTATCAGCTACTCAAGTGCATGACTTTTAATAGCTGTGTCACATGAGTGACTAGCTTGGGATTCTTTTTTATCTATCCCATTATGAAAAGCTTAATGTAGGTGAGAACAAAAGTATACTCATACTAACAGCTATTGCACATGCCACTGATTCTCTAATATTTATATGGTTTGTGGACATGCAACCTATTGATGTTGTATACCCCAATACTATAGAAAAAAAATTATAATTCCACTAGACTTTAAAAAGTAAGAATTATTTCATTATATATTCTGAAATCAAGGGTATTAATAGGGAATCTGCCTCTTGTTTGCTGTCTCTGCTCTTCTAGGAAAGCTTTACTTTGGAACAATGCGGGGAGTATTGCATTCAGTCACAAGAGTATTAGTGAGGTCAGGCTCTGATGTTGGGTAATTCATTTTAAATCACAAATGACATCTCATCACAAAGGTATCGGATGGAGCTTTATCAGTCCAGAAAACTGTTCCCGCGCTTCATTAGATAATAGAAGTTACTCAATGGAAGTGATGTCTGAATACTTTTAGATATAAAGTTAGTGTATATACACATTTGTATTCATAAGAACATTTCTCACCATTTATTCTTTTATTGTTATAACTAACAATAGTCAGTAGATTACATATGGTTGAAAGTGCTGCCAGAGTACCAATTAATTAAGACAAATGTCTATATCTCTCAGGTGTAAAATGGAAATCGATCAGTTCAGATTGGCTGCTCCATCTTAATGCCTTGTCTAAGCAGTTTCCATTTAGAACACACTAGAAACCCTAAATATACTTTTATCTTAAGGCAAGAACACTTGTGTCTTCCAGCAACACGAAAATTTCACAACATGAAAATGCACTCAATTTAGATTATAGATGTCAGGCAATTTAGCATTTCAGACTTTCAGGTTCAATACATTTTGTATGCCAAAATTCACTTTAAGTTCAACTTTGCTAAACTTTCACATGCATCTTCAACCAGTAAGCCTACGGGCTTGTCTCCGTTTACCTGAGATGGCCTTTTGTGTATCAGCACCGAATGTCCTAAATGGAGTAATCGCTTATTCGGTGCAGTGGCAAGACTGTGTTGTTATTTTTAGTTTTGTAGTTTTGTAGTTCATGTTGGAATATTTAGCCAGCTTGTGAATGGATAGAGCTCTTCGGCCTCAAACTGCTTCAAACACGTCCCCCCACATCCGCAATGAGAGTTTTGGCTACAGTACAAATCAGTGAGAGCACTAAACTCTCAAGAGTATCTGCTATAATTAAGTTCAGTGTTGTGTCAGTGCTGTAGTTACACCAGTATACTTTAGAGGATTTTTTTTCTCAATGCCAGTCCTCTGAACCATCCTCAGGCATGCATATTCCACAAGGCTAGCTGTCTAGTGTGACTGCAGCCTCTGTGTTACATCTGCATATCACAGTTTTCCCTCACTTGCATGAACTTTGAGCTTCAGTCGCACCAAGTCCTACAGGCTATTAACCTCCTGTCTGCACATGCAAATGCATTGCTCCCACAGCACTGTGCAAACTCACTTTTGCATATATTCTCAAGAGTCAGCTCCTATACAACCCCCTTAGACAAGCCCCTCTGTTTAGATAAAGGCGAAGAGGTCTCTCAAATTTCAGAAAAAGGGCCCGAGTGATCAATTATGGTCCTAGATGTAGGGATGAGTCTATGATCAGCGAAGTGAGGAGATGCTGCAAAGGGAGCTAAAGGGTGAACATGAACTCCCATGGCAGAAGGAACATGCAGAAGCTGCGAAGCTCCTCATAGAAGGCTCCTGTCTTGAATTGGCCATTTCTCCATTTAAAAAGTGGCAAACAGAGGTGAACACAAGACGGCAAAGGACAGAAATGATCTGTGAATTAACTCACTGCTGACAGCTTTGTTAACGCCTCGGCCTGCCTTCGCCAGATAATGGGCAAAGCACGAAAACCCCTCGCTAACAACCTCGTTAGAATTCCCCTCTGCTACGCTGCCCAATGATCAGCCCGAGAGAAGGCGGACGAGACATCTGCGATATTACAGCTTTGACAGCCTCCAAATAATAGCACATAAAGCAGTTATGTCTGAACTACCCTGGCATTAAAATGACAGCAGCGTTTAGATGTTATAAGGGTTAGTCATAATGGTGAACAGACTGAAATACGCCATTGTTAACTGCCACTAATTTCAGAGTTACAGAGTTGAATGCCTTCCAGTGGGCCTCTTATAAAGACCTCTGGTGCTTCATTATATTTCCTTTGAGTAAATCTGGCTATAACAGAAAACAAATATGTCATGTTTCAAAGCCATAAGCGGTGAAAGGTCAGTCCTTACCACAGATAAAGGGATTTTTTAAATATACTATATTGGAAAAATTCCTAGCAAACTAAAGGCTTGTGGTAGTACGAAAACATTGTTTCAAAGTACATCATTCTTTCCTTAATCCATCCAGCGCATATAAGGAAAGTAATGCACAAAAACAACATACTTTGAATTTACAGATTTTATGTGTTTATGTGGATTTAAATCGGCCCAGTTGTGTTGAATTTCCAAGCAGTATTTCGGCTTAGACTGCTTTTGAATGGGCAGCCAATCATAAAAAAGGTCATGTACATTTATCAGCATAGGAATGATAAGAGCCTGTTTAATTCTAAGGTAGCTTTGTTGCCTCACCACTCCAGGGTTGGGGGTTTGAATCCGGGTCCTGTGTGTGTTGAGTTTTTCTTGTGGTGGCGTGGGTTTCCTCCAGGGTCTCTGGTTTCTCTCACAGTCCAAAGACATGTGCATTATGTGAGTTGGGGTTTCCAAATTGACCATAGGTCTAGGTCAGGGTGTGTGTGTGTGTGTATGTGCGCCCTGCGGTGAGTTGGCGACCCACCCAGGGTGAGTCCCTGCCTCTGAGTGAGGATAAGCGGTATAAGGTTTGAAATGGCTATCCAAAGCAAATGATGAATAGTTTTGGTGTACAAACGCAAAGAAAAATGTGGGGGTGTTGTTTGGGATGACCGAAAGTGGTGACAGAAAAACAGATAAAGTTTAAATGATACAGATTAAAATGTAGTAATTAATTACAACTTTTAATAAGTACATACTATTCCATGTACAGCACACATATAAACAACATTCAGTTCATAATTATTGTAATGTGTGTACATCTAGCCATTTTAACTGCAGCTTCAAATATGACTTAGCTACTCAGATTTTAAAATTGGTCCTGTTTTATAATAAACAAGTCTGACATGCATGACTTTAAAAGTCACATTAAAAGACATTTGGAGATGTGGAAGTGCATCAATAACAGGTCTGACCCTCTGCAAAAAAAGCTCTAAGTGAGAATGATTGCAAATGAAATCATATTGGTTGGCCTATTCAAACTAATCACTCCTGCAGGCTTGTTTTGGTTGCTGATCTTGTGCGAAGTAGCTTTGTTTATTCCTATTCGCCGCAGTGACACGTCAGGTCAGGGCGGAATTCATGCAAAGGACAAACCAAAGTGCCTGAAGCTCAAAATACTGTAAATGTTAAGTTACTCAGTCTATTCATATTGCTGGAATGGGAGTCATTTAAAGGGGTCAATAATCCAACTTGATAATGCTGATGGAAATGATTGTTTGTGCTTTGTTTATGTTGTGTTTCTGCTTGGTGCCCTGGAGCACAGAACTGCATTATGGGGTGCAGGGACGGAGACCACTGGGTTTTAGATAGGTTACATACATATTTGCATACTGCTTGCATGATTATTATTTTTATTTTGTCCCTCCTGAGTTTCTTAGATTATGGCAGCTGTTTTCTTGTACATATTACTTTGAATATTGCTCTTATGCACATTTTAGTAAAAATCTTTTAACCATTTATAGCTTTTGTTTTATGACTCATCTGAATGTGCTGTAATATTTGTCTTTGATAAACATAATATCAGAATGCTGCACAATACATATGCTAAAAAAAATACATGCTTGATCTGGCAACAAGAATCTGTCTTTGATAAAAGGGATTTGATTTGTTTTTAACTACCTGCACACAGTCTAATGCTTCCGAACATACAAACAAGCAAATGATTATCAGAATGGTCCCAAACATTCCGCTTTCTCTGTAATTATTGTTTTTATTATAAAAAATGTACATATATTTTTTAGAATACGTTTTTAACACTGCCCTTTACATCGTGTAAACATTTAATGATGAATGAACCAGTCGATAGTATCTAAATGAATGTTAAATTATTACCATAATGCATGTTCTTTCCTCTTCTCTTAGCATTTCAGAGATAAAAGATTTTGTCACACCAATGATGAAACCCTCCAGCCAGCAGAAGGGCTGATTTTCTTATTTGGGTTTTTGCTGGGCCTAATAATTCATCACCAGATGTTAACCTGAATATCCCACTGACATAGCTCATTTTGATCTACCGAAGGAAGGAAAGAGTGTAACACTGTACTTACGTTAGTTTAGTGGTTTCTTTAAAACACCAAAGGCATTGTAGGCTACTAAATGCTTTAAATGCTTTACTGTGTTAAGTGAAGTGTAGTTAATGAGTTATGTAAGCTTTAGTGGGGTCAGTTTTGCCCTGAAATTAAAGGTAAGATTTTGATGTGTTTTATGTAAGTAAAGTCTCATGATGAATAGGCCAGTAGACATAGTCCAAGAGGGTTCCTCAGTGTTCCAAGACAGTGTGATTGACTTTGCTTTATCTGGTTGGATAAAGGGGTCCCCCTCTCCTCTCTAACATTATACAGCCATTACTTATCAACTTACATTATATGGACAAAAGTATTGGGATGTCTGAACATTTCACCAACAGGGACTTTAATAAGATTGCATTCAAATACACAGAATATGGAGCTGATCTCATCTCTGCAGCTATAACTGTTGTAATGCTTTCTACAAGATTTTGATGTTTCTGTGGGAATTTGTACCCGTTAATTCTGTAGAGCATTTTTGAGGTCAGGCACTGATGTATTGCTGGCGATCTCCGTTCCAGTTCATCCCAAAGGTGATGAATGGGATGTTGAAAGGTATTGATATCAGGGCTCTGTACAAGCCAGTCATGTTCTCCAACCATGTCTTTATGGACCTTGTTTTGTGCACTGGGGAACTGCCATGCTGGAATAGAGACCGTTCTTCCCGAAATTGTGTCCACAACGTTGAAAGCATTGCGTCGTCCAGAATGGCTTGGTCTGCTGAAGCGTTAAGATTAAGTCCTTCACAGGAAGTAAGAGGCCTAGCTCGAACCCTGAAAACAGGTGTGTCCCAATATTTTTATCCATATTGTGTAGTCATCTGGTGGCTGATGGGAGGAAATTGGGTGAAAAAAGAAAACAGGAAAAGAAATAATTACATAACCCAAACAATCTGGCTACACTGGTGTTAAGAAATGTTTTTTCATCTTCTACTAAACTTCCCTCTCCAAGTTTTTAAGGCTAGAATATTATCTTAATATATCATATGGGGAAATACTTTCAAAGATCATTGTTTTATAGTCTTTATATTCCATAAAATTTCACAAGATTTAATGGCTGCCAAGTAGTCTACGACTTCAAAATTGTATTGAAGATGCTAAACTTACTTTCCACATGATGGATTTCTGAAATTGTTTTGTTGTCACAGCAGCAGCTTAAAGGCACTGTTAATCAATATCTGTCTACTTTGTACTTTCTTTACCAAAGAAGAATGATCTGTAATGAGGGAAACTTGTGAAGATGACTCTGTATGAAAAATTGTTGCTGAATTAATGTGAAATTGCATTTCACCAGCTTTCACCAGCTTCTGTCCATATTGTTCATACAGTGAGGAACATTTGAACACCCAGCGATTTTGCAAGATCTCCCACTTAGAAATCATGGAGAGGTCTGAAATTCACATCGTAGGTGCATTCCCACTGTGAGGAAATCACATTGTATGATTTGGAAAGAATTTATTTGTATTGCATTTCTGGACATAGGTACTTTTATTACAGTCTGTCTCTCACAGAGGGAATACACCTACAATGTGAATGTCAGACCCCTCCATGATTTCTACTTGGGAAAACTTGCAAAATCGCAGGGTGTTCTAATACTTATGTTCCTCACTGTACTGAAGAACACTTAGAACTCAGTACCAAACTAATTTACATACAACTCAGTTACATTGTTAATTACAAAATATAAAGATATACTGCAATGTAAAATGCGTCCGAAATCGCATACTTCCCTACTATATAGTATGCGAAAACAGTATGCGAGGCGAGTAGTATGTCGAAAAACAGTAGGCGAGAAGTACCCGGGTGACCTACTGTTTCCGGCCGAATTCTGTAGTAGGTATTCGATGGGCACTATACCATAAGGCAGAAAACAGAAATGCCGAAAAAAATTGCTCTTTTCAAGTGTAAGTACCTTAAAGAAAAGGTTACATTACAGGTTTGTTGTGGTTAAATTACACTTGTGAGTAAATGCCCTCTGTAAAGGTAAAAAATAACGTGTTGACACGTTTTAACGATAGAGCAGTACATTCTAATTCAAATGTAGTACCTACTCAAGTATTATGCGATTTCGGATGCATCCAATGTTCTGGTCAGGAAGATGCCTTCATGTGCACAGCCCTCTCCTTAAAGAGAAGAATGACACTGTGAACAAGGCTGTCACTATCGGTTACTTTGGTTGTCGATCGTCATCAGAAAAATGTATTGATCCTGGTGGAAATGTCAAAGATCCTAAAAAATGACTAAGCTATTAAAGATCTATAACTTTTCAAAGATCCTAAAACTACTTAAAATATAATATAGATAGAACATTTAAAGTTAATACTGAATAAAATAAAATGTATGACTTAATAAGATCACCAAATCAGTGCATGATAGTGGATGTATCCATCAGGATTTTCTTAATGCAAGAGAAACAACTAGGACATTTTTTTTCCCAAATCGTTGCCTTGTATTATATACTTTGATATTACTTATTTGTCATTTTGTTAACAGGGGTGTTGATTGACCATTTTTTGTCAACAAGTAGCAGTGGTGGGGGAGGAGATTTATAATCAGAGCCCGCAACACCAGTGTCTTCCTAGGCCACTGTTGCTGTTACCTTTGTTGCCTATACCAAGAAATGCCTTAGTACTCTTACATGTAGCTCATTAAAACAACCAGTGGGTTTGGACAGATCAAATGGACAGATTCTCAGTACATAAAAGACATTTGTGTTTGTAAAGAGGAGACACTTTACACATGTCACGTCCCCAGTCTCTATTTTAGTTTGGTCCTTGTCAATCCACCCTCGCACTACCCTTGCTTTGTGTTCGTCTTTGTATTTTGCTCTGCTTTGAGTTCTGGCCATCTTTGTTTTGAATATAAATAAAAAGAAAACACGAAGATGACTGCATCTGCGCCTCCTTCCTGGATGAGCATAGCCCATACACTAAATATTGTCGTGCATTTTCGTGAATTTAATTTTGCAAGAAGAATAAAATATTTATATACAAATTTGCCCTGCTTTGTCATTGTTTAACAAAGTTTTACAAATCTTACAGACTCAAACTTGCCAGTATGTAAATGAAATATAAATGCTATTCAATGTGCAATTAAAAATGCATTTAAAATTAAGTAATAGAGCAAAACAGAACTCTTGAGTTCTACAGATTAATTGTGAGTGAGAGTGGAACAAGGACCTCTGGAGGTGTTCTGTAGGCTAGAAGTCTTCACCAAGTCCATGGATTCAGCTTGTGTCCACTTTGTAAAATCACTTTGAAGAACACTCTCTGTACTCTCAGTGCTAACAGGGGGGATAGCATTGCTGATGCTTCTTGTCTGAAGTTTTTGTCGATTTTATGACACCAGGACCAACCTATTCCCACCTGCTCCCTTCCCCTCCCCTCCCTGATACCCCCCTGCCCTCAGCACCTGGAGCACAACTCAGTCAGCTCACTCACAAAACACACAATGCCTCTCTATCAAATAGGGCAGTCCCCACAGGGAGTATGAATTATGAAGCACGTACACTTTCTCATTCTCATTTCTCATTGTGGTTCCATATCTCTGGCGGATTACATTCGAATGCCTGGGGTGCCTCGTTGTAGTCTCTCAACGCCGAGCACCTGCAGGCACTGTGCTATACATTGTCACTGTCGTACATGGATAGGAATGATCATCACTGTGGCAGAAGGTGCAGTTATTCGGACAAATCCATAATCCATTTAGAAAGGTCTGTGCCATGGCACAAAGCTAATTTTAAAATTGGCAGAAAAATAACTTAAAATACATCAGTTCAGTACTGCTCGGCAGTATGGGTCCTTACGGCATAACTGTAGTGTCTGCTGAGTCAGGGGATTACTTAGTGGTACACAATGAAGTCTTTATACAGAGGACCTGTATATTACTTTCCAAATTTACCAATTTACCACGTGGACGCAGTGCCCATTTTCGCACAAGTCACAGTATGTTTGGGTGTTTAGTCCTGCAGCCTGCCGACATACATCCACACAAGCTACAGCCAGCAGACACAGCAACTGTCCAGTGGACTTTGGACCCAGAGCTCATCAGATTCAGAATCACATTTATTGGCCGACACATATGTAAGCAACACATACATGGAATTTGATTCTGGCCGCTGGTGTCTCTCGAGCACAACAGTATAAACAAAAACAATGTAAATGTAAAAATTTCGTGTGTCTGCACCACAACCATATGTCTCTTACAGAGCATGCTTGCTATTCCAATAGGCCATTAGACGAGATTGTGATTTTGATTAAATTACGTCAGTTGACGCTGTCAGATGTTCTTTTAAGTGTATTTTATTATTATTTTTATTGATTGTTTTTATATTGTAGTTCGAAATTTGAAGATTATTGTGATCTTGTAACATTAAAGTACAATATGTTTATTTTTTTGTTCTGTTCAAAATGTTTTCTTTGAATAAATACAATTTCACAAGCAACACAGTCTAGTTTTTATACATAGCATAAAAGTAAAAAAACAATATACGCAGTGTTATCTTCATTTTAGATGTCAGAAAGGATTTGCGGCTCCCGGTGTTCTCTCTTTTGTGGAAACCGGATCCAAATGACTCTTTAAAGGTTTCTTAACCTGATTGTTAAAGGTTGCCGACCGCTGTGCTAGACTAAACAAAAAAAAAAGCGTTGTTTAGTTTGTAACATTTTGACATATAAAATTGGCACCAGCTCGGTGATTGACACCATCATACTATGTTGCAACTGTCAAAAAAAAAAAAAAAGAATATTCCACGTAATCCAGAGAAGCGGAGTGTTAATCTGCCTGGTTGAGTAAAACAACCAGCTGGGAAGCCAACAAACAGTCTTGGATTCCCTCCAGCAAGGTGGGTGTTTCCAGTAAAGTGGCCATTCATTTTGCTCTAAGCATAATTGGCAATTAATAAAGAATATGAAGACCTTTTATTTGTCTTTTAGATCATATTGTTAGAGACCTTTGCGCAGCTGCGCCGAAAATTTCCTCACTGACCGTTTTATACTCCTGGCAGAAGTGAAGACACGTTAACGACACGAGGAGTACATGAGATTGTCTTGGTTCTATTATCTATGATTTCTCCTGGAGAAAGTTAATTTAATGAGCATTATCAGCAGCTAATGGGAATTATAATTAGTCAGATGAAGAAGATTATCTCTGCATAATTAGCTGTATCTGTCAGCCTCAATTAAAATGATGGGAATTAGGAAGTGGCTCAGGGTCCTGTGGCTGAGGCAGGCTGCTTTTTGCTCCCAGCCTGAGCTGTGATATGCAAATCGGACCGTGGTGAAGTCCCTGAAAGTAGGCCGGGTACAAATGCATGTAAGCACACAGCATCTGTAGAGGTCCAACGAAGTAGTGTTTTAGGGAGAGGGAGAGAGAAGAAAAGATAAAGCCGGAGCCCTCTGCTCCTCTGCGGTCTCAACAAGCCTGGCTAAAATCTGAACAGAATAATAATAATAGCTTCAAAACTCAAATACCTGTCATGGCCGAGGGCGCGAGCACCCGGCCATGGGTCACTTGTAAGGGATTGGGACGAACCAGGCAGACAGGGTTC
>JBBPDC010000129.1:24352775-24372768 GCA_037974485.1 Hemigrammopetersius urotaenia
TGGTGGTGCTGAAGGTAGGATTCGAACCCAAGATCTCTTGGTCTGGAGGCAAGTATCCTACCCACTGAGCTACCTCCTATGTGGTCACAAATGTATACAAGATGATTGCTCAGGTGAGGGAAGTGGTTGCTATGGAGATTTTGGGCAGCAGGCCCATCTCAAAATTTTGGATTTTTATTTGAATGGAGTAAAAACTGAATTGGTTCCGGTGGGGGGAAGGGGGGCATAAGGTGTGTGTTTGTGTTTATGTGTGTTTGTGTGTGTGTGTGTGTGTGTGTTATACACTAATCATAGTCTTACTAATTAATTTCTAATTACAGTTCAATAAAACACACAACATGTAATAAAAATTCTCAAATATATATGTTTTAATTCCAGTGCCTTGTGTAAACAAAGCCATGGAACCTTACGACAAACCGATGAAATTTTCTAAAGAGAAAATTTGAAAATCGGACATATTTGACCGGAACACAAAAACGGGTTGATAGAAGCATCGTACTTATGCAATAAGGATTTTTTGTATCCTTGGAGTACATCAGGTCTAAAATATCACCTCAACGGAAAGTATTTAGGAGCAAACCGGGCAATCAGAGTCAGCATAGCCCCGATCTCAGCAGCAGCGGCCAGTCTCACTCGACCAGACACTCAGACTCAAACTGAACAAGTCTACCTGTGACCCACTAACTAACTCCCCAGCAAATTGGTCTCTGTTGTCGAGTTTATTTTGAGATGCCTTGTATGCTGGAAGCCGGAACTATTATATTAGGGGGCGCCGCGTCCCCCTCCCCCCACTTATCCACCCAGCGATTTGTATGAGGGAAACACGTGAGACGCCAAGTGGAGACGCCTGGAAAATATGCGGATATTACATATTTTGGAGGTTAATGTAGGTAGATTTTGGACCTTCAGAATGAAACATTCACACTATTAAAAGAACAGTAAGATACAGGGATCTGTCCCTATGGTAAAAGTAAAATAGGAAAAAGAGGGATTTCTTCATGTAGCCAAAGCTTTGTATGCTCATCAGTTGAAGACATGGACTTAAAAATTCATTTTTATTTTCTCTTTATCATTACCTTCTCATCAGCCTTCATCGTCTTTGCCTAGCCTGAAGATTCATTTTATTATCTTTGCACTTCTTTGTTCTTCCTATCTCTATCAGTGGCCCAGTAAATACTCCTCCAGTGTATGCAGCAAATACAATCAAACACAAAAGGAGAGTTTTTTTTAAAAACTATCTTTAGAATCTTAAAATGGAATTAGGTGGTGCATCCCGAAAGATAAAGCAGAGCGCCGGCAGTGAGGGTTTAAGGTGGCTCTCCTTGTGGCGGCCAGTACTCGAAGATCAGTGAGAGGGGGGTTTAACCTATCCTGTCAGAGTAAATTAATTAGGTAATTATGGGCTCAGGTGGAATTAGACATAGACACCTTTGGCACCTCTAAGTTGCCCCCTGTTCTATGTTGCAGTGGTGTGAGGGCAGGATAGGCTTGATGGGCTATTAGAGTGTTTCTCACAGCCAGTGGTAAAACCCTGATAGACTGCAAGACATTTGAATCAGGGCTGTTAAGATTACCGGACTCAACACAACCATTTTACTACACATACCATTAATATTCATCTTGATTAGTACATAAGTGATGAAAATATGTGCCACAAATGCTTTTACTGGCCTCTAGTACAGAAGAAAGCAAAACATTTTTCTTATATTTTTTAATGTAATGTCCATTTTGTTATTAATATTTTTTACCTCATAAGAAATCAACAAATTATTTCTAAATACTATGCATTTCGTCAACAGACACATTGAATATTTATAGAACGGTCGGTCCTCTGTGTGTGAGTATATTTTACAGCAGATATGTTTTATATTTTATAATGAGTTATGGCAGCATGTACAGCAGAGCCTGTGTTTGCTGTGTTCCCAGCTCAACAGGGAAAAGGCTCAAATGGGCACTGTTGTGTAAATCAGTACTCAGAACAGGACTGATAGTCATGCATGTCAATAACAATGTCCAGCTTAATTAGGTTAACAGAATGGAGCTAAGTGTCTGTAACAATTCAGTGGGTAAACAAGTTTCTCGGTGCCCTTTCAGTTCCTATTTCCTAGTGGACTCCAGATGTTTGTCAAATTGTCATTCCTGATGCCTTAATGCAGGTAGACCAACAGAGAGCATCTTCACTTTATAATTCATACCATCAGGATCTGCAGTGTGCCTCACTTAACTCATGCAGCTTCATTTACATCATGGCATGAGGTAGTGGAAGTGATGAGCAACGCCTTTAACCCGAGGATGATAATAAAGTTGTTTTGTTGTTTTCCTCTTGGGAGATTGTGTTCCATGCAGAGGTCAGATTGCCCATTGCAATCTATAGTCTTAGCAAACAAGTAACCAAAAAATGTTTCCATCAAGACATCTCAATACACAATATAGATTTTAAGGACTTCTATTTAAGTCTGAACCAAATGGGATAAATGCTTGGAAGATACATGATACATTTATCGGCTAATCACTGTGCAACTCAACTACAACCTGTAAAAACATTACTATACTGAGCTAGACTATTAAATCTTAAAGGAAAGGTCACAAAACAAGTAAATACAAAGTTACAAAGAAAAAAGAAATCATTTTTTCAGGCTATTGTCCATGTTTAAGCATGTCATGTCAATGTGAATAAAGAACACTGTGTAACCATGTTTCTTTCAACAAAGCATTTGAATGCGAATGTTGTCTAATTACAGCTTCACATGTGAGATAAGGGACCATCCAACAGTCACATGGAGGCAAAATTATTTTCATTTATTTCTTACAAAACAGGCAAGCAATGCTGATAGAGTTAGTGTTGCAAAACAGGGTTCCTTCTAACCTGCACACACTGTTAGAAAAATGATCCTGTACAACCTGAGACAATTTCATGTCGTTTTCATAGACTGCAGGGTCAGCAAATATCCAACATTCATCAGCTTCATAGTCAACTGGCAAGAGCCCCAAACTAAAATGAAAAATTGTACATTTATATTATGATACTCTGTGTCCTACAGTAGTGCTTTCAATACAGTATTTCTGAACATTTTTTTATACAGCCTTGGATAACATTTTTTAGAGAGCTCCTGTAGATGCTTTTCCCTGTAGAGCGTTAATTCCAACCCAAGAATTAAACCTCACCCTGGTCCTAACCCAGGAGTTAATCCAAACCCCAATCCAAACGGTCCTGAACATCTATGGGAAAAAACAAACAAACAAAAAAACCCCAAATGTTAAACTACACAACACTCTTACGCTATTTTACAATTGCAACAATTAAAATATTGATGTTAAGTGAACAGTGTGTGTACTTATTTCATCCCATCAGAAACTGGATTAGGAGTGAAGCTGCTGGAATACAGCACATAACATAGCTGCAACACAAACACAAATGGAGGCATTTCTTATTTTTTACACATCTCACACTACAATACTTCAGAAACGAATAGCATTTTACATGAATAGCCTGCTGCAAATGGCATAAACAGTGAACAGAAAAAAAGGGAAAAGTGGTCTCTTATTTTTTTTCAATGCCTGTATATAAAATCACACCTCACATTTTTATCATGATTTTGTTTTTTGACATTTAACCTGAAAGAAGCACTTAATTTGTCAGCACTGAATTTTTCATGGGGATGAAATAAGTGTATTCATTGTGTCACTATGTAATGAAATCTGTAGTGGTACAGTTACAGTTAAATAGTTTAGCAAAACAGTGACTCTCAACGGTTGCTTCCATAAAGGGGTGTTTCCACTTCAGCTGAAATTTTGCTTCATGTCATTTTTAAAAGCCATTTTAATGCTTTTGTAAAGTCACCTCGAGGTTTTCACCAGGGACTGATGTAAAGCTGTTCTTCTGCTATGGCACAATAAGGGCAGCACAGTACACCCCCACTCCCTCATGTCCTCTGGCTGTCAAACTCACACTGACCCCATGTGACAGCTGATGCATTGGCTGACGCAGGTGTGTGTGTGTGTGTGTGTGTGTGTGTGTATTTGCATGCAGCATGAAGTGGAGGTACCCTTCTGCCTCTTCCCTGGCACAGTGCCTCCAACCTGACTATGGTAGGTCACTTGTACTTGATCGTCGACAGACGTGAAGCATAAGAAAGTGTCATTCCCGTTTTCACCCGGGTGTACGACCTTTGACTGAGGCTCATTTCAAATGACCAGTCATCAGTCCGGCTCAGCGTGAAGCCCTGGGCATCCCTTAATGACATTAGGTGACAAGCAAAATGTCACTTAATACAAATTTGTCAGATGTCTTAACCTACTTCGTCACCACCCCCTCTCTCTCCCTCTCCGTCTCTTTTTAGGGACCGTTTCCCTTTCCTTTTTTTTTGGCCAGAGATCACCCTGAGGGCACAGGTGAATTTGTCGCATTTGACATTTTCCACCACACTTTTTCAGGCCCAGTGAACTGAGGGAAACTGACATTTAATTACTGGTGAGCAGTCACGCAGTTCGGCTAATTACAATCCCCGGAGTTTAGTCATCATATCTAATTAAGTTTTACTTTCATGAAAGCTTAATGACGTACGGCGGCGGAAGCAGCAGCGGAGCGCTGTGCCGTGTGCGAATATTGACAACCAGTTTGGATATTAAATCTGGCGGAAACCCTCCCCCTCCCTTTACCCTCCCACACATGCGTGTCTTCCTATGAGATTTGGCCTATTTGTGTGGGCTTGTACCAGAGTGCTGCACTTTTGCCCATGACGCGCTCATCAGAGATGCAGCTGTCCCTGCTCTGATTGGTTTGATTGTGAGGGCAGCGAGCGTGAGAACACCACATGCTACTTATCCACATCACCCCACGAACAGCACACTCCTGCCCTGTTCCTGGTGGTCACCTGAGGATGCTCCCCTCTTTCCCTCTTTCTCTCCAACTCTATGGTTTCCATTCTCTCTCTCTGTTTCTTTTCCTCCTTCTTCTTCCTGGCTATTTCTTTCCCATTGTCTTTTGCTCTCTTTTGCCTTTTCTTTCAGTCTCTTGTTGTATTACTTTCATTTTCCCATCTCTCTCTCTCTCTCTCTCTCTCTCTCTCTCTCTTCTTCTGTCTGTATCTTTTTTCTTTTTATCCTCTTTCTGCCTCTATCTGGCTGATGTTGACTGTTTTTATGAATAATAAAAGCATAACTGTAATGTATTTCATTTGCTGGGAGCTTCAGATTGTTTTGAAAGAAGAGAGTTCAAAATGCAGAAAAAATAAATCGTTTGCCTTTTGGAAATGTGTTTCCATCAGGAAATGTGCTTTCTGTCTGGTAACGCTGATAATACTATGCAAATTTGCCAGTGGTGAAATTTTAACAGTCCAGTCAAACAAGCTATGTCAAGTTTCTAAGGCAATTCAGCAAAACTTCTCCGGAGAGAAGCAATCATTTAAGCGTCAGGACACGTATTTAAACCCAAATAAAAATTTATTTCAGTAAACACTAGACAATACAGCATTTTCTGAGGTGAAGTGACTTCAAAATGAACTAATACAGTCTTTATGATAACCGACACTTACACTCAGATTTCATAAATGTTATGTAGGATTATATTAGTTGCTATGAAAGGTTTACATAGATGTCATGAGGCATAATAAATGCTGGCTAAAATCTGTGTAAGACTAAAGACAATTCCCTTAGCATAGATTAGTGGTACTCGTTAAACACAGGTTCATCAACTTTATTTGTGTAATAAAAAATCATATTTGGATATATTTGCAACGTATTATTACACTCTTAAATAAAGCCACAGAATATAAGCTGCTTTCATCTTAAGTGAGATGTGAAGAATGTGAGTGTGAGGAACCTCCACAGATCTATACAGACTGAAGTTATTTTAGAACTGCATGTTCAAACCAAGAACAATTTAGGAACCTGTATGTTTGGGAGTCTAATTTCACTATGCTTTGACCATTACTGATACAAACGCCTATCTCTCAGTTTAATCCTTTCCTTTTTACTATTTTATCTGATTAGATTTCCATCATAAACTCCAGAATGGGTGCTTGAAGGTTAATGAACGATTAAATGAATGTGAGCATTTTCCCTGATGGACTGACTAAATAAGTGCTGCTCCTTAAAATGGTTGACTGAATAAAAACAATGCTGCAGACATACTGTATTTTTCTAATTATGAAGCCCATATTTTGGGACCTGCCATTTTGTCATATTTGCTCTCTCAGTCTTTCTGTCGTATTGGATCTGTCGGTCGTTTCAGATTATGATTTGTTTTCTGCATTGGTTGTCATATTGTCAAACTGGACATCACAGGAAACCCTCATATTAATCAAAAATGATGTTTCTCCCTTGTTCAGATCTCCTTCTTCAGTCTGAAACCCCCCTCTTCATTAACAGCAGGTTAAGTGTATTAGGTAAGAGCACACGAGGTCATGACGTTGATGTGTGGTTATTAGCGAGTCCCATACTTTTGCAGAATTTGCATATTCTGAGTCTTGAGGGCATGAATACCAAAAAGCTCATGGTTACTTAAGAATAATGGAGGACAAAGCAGAACCTCAGGTAGCTGGAGGGAGTTTGAACACCAACTTCCCAGGATAATGTTCACAATAGGATGAGTGTGTTCTATTTGAGTCCCAGGGTTTTTTTTTTTATGAGCACTGCTTTTCTAATTGGTGATGGAAAATCCCCACTTCTTCTTGTTTAAAGGTCACCTCCTGTCATAAATGGAATTCGTGGTGAAATGCTAACAGGGTTCAGGGATTTGACACAGAACAAATACGGCTTTGTTCAGGAAAACATAATTGGTAGAGTTTTTAATTCTCTCATGCCAGGGCTGGTCTCCACTGATTAAGCCTGGATTTGGAGTCAGGGGCTTTGGGAATCGAGAAGCACCATTAACAAAATAACCTAGTCCTGGTGTATTCATAATTAGTCTGGGCCTTTAAAGTCTTGATGGTGCATATTTCACACCACTATATTCGATAAATGTGTTTCATATGTTTGTTATTTTTTAACCCTTTGGAGTTCACAAGTTCCAACATTCTTTCTATTCCGGTTCTATTCTGATAACTCTTACACATCAAAGCTATTGCAATGAAAACATGACCATGTGCACTATAGAGATATGGAGGTGCATTATGGACATTCTGTTATATCTAATGCATGTGCAAGTTGGTAACACCCTACTAACCAAGATGTCAGATGTCTTATAAGCTGTCCTAATAAATGTCCCTATTTAGTTTCACATAATCTGCCATGTTCCACATCTGCCATTTAAATTTCATCAAATTTAATTCATAACAAATGTTCCACTTAAAAATGCAAATATATCATAGTTTTTCCTCTTCTTTCAATAAACTATGAGAACTTATTCATTCTGTTACTAAGCTTAGGTGATGAGAAAGTCAGCAAATATATATGTTACTTCCATAAATGCAGGCTGTGTGTGCCCAGCATTGTAATAATGACATTAAATGTCAAACGCATGTACATGATTTATTGTCTAGCTTTGCGGTGAAGCTGCTTTAGCGGGTGGGTGGTGGGGGCGATGGAGGGGAAACATGTCTGAAATATGTCACAGAGGCGTTGTTGCTGGTCCACTCGAGTGTGATTTATAACAGCGTGATTTACATGGTTTCATCATGATCACACTCACTGTAAAGGGAGGGTTTGCATGCTCGAGAGCAAGAGACGGCAGAGGGAAGAGAGAGTGGCGGACGAGGCAGGTTAAATCACTGCTGGACCACCAGCCCATTGGGGCTGTGTCTTCCTTGTCTTATCAATCTATCGACATGGCACTCGCACTGGGAGGCCAATAAACGTGCCAGGCCCACCTAAGAATACTAATGCAGATGCAGATAGCTCGTTTGGCCACCTCAGCAGGCATTGATCCTTTTGCAGGCCTTGGGGGGCCGGGATGGATGGTGTGTCATGTCCATTCGGACAGATTTGGGCATTGTCCCTCACTCCACACCACCGCCACACACTCCAAACCAGTCCAAAAACCCTCAATCACCTCACAACATCCACACCAAACACAAGGTCTTGGCGACATATAGTTTGGGTCGTCCATGACTGAATCTTTGACTTTAATTACCAGGAGAAAGCTGGAGCCTCATTAGCCCCAAGGACCGCTAATGAGCTGCCAGGTATTTAAAAGTTCCCTTACAAATGATGGGGAAAAGAGAAAAGAAATCTAATCTGGGGTTTATTCTAATTAAAAGAGATTTCCGACTGAAAGCAATTGTTCTGGTTGAGGCCAGGGAAAGTAAGGGAGGGCTGAGAGAGTGAGTCTTTAGCTGTGTCAAAGAAAGTTTGTCAGAGAGGTTCATTTGCCCCGCCAGGATGCTTATCCTCACTGCCCGTCTTCTCCCAAACAGCGCAAAACACTTTATTTGCTCCCCTCGTTCTTTGCTCAACCTCTTGGTTTTTATCACTGACGAGAATCAAGTGTAATTTGATCTTATTTATTTCTCAGCTATAATTCATTGAAACAAGGGAAGAAATTTGGTCAAAAGTGCAGATTCTAAACTTTAAATCAATTCCACATTAGCGTCTGCAAGCAGAAGAGGAGATTCTTTATTTATTGTTGTGCTTGTTTCTACTTAGTTTTGGCGACATAATCTGATTGCTTGAAAAGACAGCTGGGTCTGTTTTTTAGATGATACGCTTGATGTCACTTCCCTTCTGCTTAAAACAGCATATTTTGCAGTTTTAAGCAGAATCTTTTCTTTAAATACCAAATAAACAGAAAAAATAGAATGCAGACTGTGGTGCGTAATGTAATTTTTCCTGTGCAAATAAATAGTTTATTATGTAGCAATGTTATTAAATGTCCTTGTTGATTGCATCGAAGGGACGAAGTGACGAAAGCACAGTAAAATGACAATGAGAACTGAACTTCTAAGGGTGTAAGAACACAGTGTTTTCAGTGCTGCAACATGTTTATGGTACATGGTAAGATCATTGCCAGCCCCCCTCAGTCTCTACTTTGCAGCCTGAATGCTGCCAGTGCACGTCTTTGCAGCTGCATGTTGAATCGTCTCTTGTCTTCAGAGACCACCTCTTGTCAATCAAGCAGTCGAGTAGCAGACAGCAGCAGCGTGGCTTGGTGCTGATGCAGATGAAGGGTGACGCGCTCACGCTTCCTGTTCAAGAGCACTTCATCTTCACGCGCGTGCTCCACATCCTCCCTGCATCCACGACATCCTCTTTTTTTTTTACCTTTTTTTGATGAGGTGAATCTTACAGAGCGGACTGGAATTGGTGCTCCATTCCTTCCTTTTTCACAATAGGTGTGACCTTCTCTCTCTCTCTCTCTCTCTCTATATATATCTATATATATATATATCTGCTTCTCTTTTTCTCTCTCTTTCTTTCTCCCTTTCTCTTTTTCGCTCTCTCTTTCTTTCTCTCTTTCTCTCTCTCTGTCTCTCTCTCTCTTTCTCCTTCTCTCTCTCTGTCTCTCTCTCTCTCTCACTCTGTCTCTCGGGTCGAGCCTGACATGCCACTCACAGTTTGTTAGAGCCCAAAGGAGGCTTGGGGAACGAAAAAGGACAAACAAAAAACAAAGGCAAAGCAAGAGGGGGGCTGCAATGAAATAGACCTCTGAGGACGAGTCGTCATTGCGTAGCTCACACTTAACATCCGAAGCCTTTTCTGCCTGTGGGGAGAACGGAATGGTGTTTTCCAAAATGCCCCTCTCGCACTTCACTGTTGTGTTTTAAAGCATGCTCGCACATACATGATCATCTACAGCAATAAAACCACCGACAGCTAAAATGGATAACACTGATCATCTCGCTACAATGACGCATGTCAAGCGGTGGGATATATTAGGCAGCAATGAACAATCACTTAAACTTCCTAAACATCTCAATGATTTTGACAAAGACCAGATTGTGACATCCTGACAAATTGGCCAGACAATCTCCATGGCAGGTTTTATGGAAGGTTTCTGGTATGCAGTGATTTGTACCTACCAAAAATGGTCCAAGCAAGGACAACCGGTGAACCAGGGAGAGTCTCATTGGTGCCCAAGTCTCACTGATTCATGTGTGAAACGAAGGCTAGCCCATCTAGTTCAATTCCACAGAAGAGCTACTGTAACACAAACCGCTAAATATCTAATGCTGGCTGTGATAGAAAGGTGACAGAACACATAGTGCATCGCAGCTTGCAGTATATGGCAGTGTGTAGCCACAGACTGTCTAAAATGTCTATAATGGGCACATGAACATCAGCACATGACCATGGAGCAATGATCTTAGAAAGGTGTTGACTTGGGCTGCAAATTCTCCAGGTCTCTATCTGATCTGTAAGACATACTGGAAAAACTAGTATGAACTATTCATACCCCCATCACTGTTGATCTGAGTCTGTGCCTCAGTGGGTCAGAGCTGTATATATATCCTGAATATCACTCATCTGAATTATGAGGTTATAAAACAGATTTGTGTTAGATTATACAAAATATTTTAATAATGGTGAATAAAGCTGCCAAAGCTCTAGAATAATAGTACTGGAATGAGCATATATATCGATCCAAAATACCTTATTAATATGTTTTAACATGATTTGTAATCATTTGTTAAGCCCCTTTACCTCATTCATCAATGGACAGGGCCCCCACAGAACCACCAAAGAACATGTATTATTGTCACGTCCTGTCACAGAAAACGGGTTGATAGAAGTCACAGTCGTTGATGTCCATTCTTTTCCTTTTACTTTATTTATATAAAGCAGAAAACAATATAACTGTGACCCCACAACCCTATTTATACTCTTATTCATACTCGAACTAAAACACAAACACCTGTATATCAGAAGGCCTCATTCCTGACCAGCCAAGACACAGGAATGAGGCTACACCCCATGTCAAAATAAAAGCATACAAACAAAACCCAACCTGACCTGCAAGCAATCATTAAAAACATTGGCAAAAGAGAAACCTTGTCAGGCTTTTCTTGAAACATATTACAGTTTGTGGAGCCCTCAAATGTGAGGGTAGGGCATTCCACAGTCGTGGGGCAGTGCGGGAGAAGGCATGATGGTGCATGAACGAGTCTTGGGAGGGAGAAGAAGGTGGGTGTTGGTGGAACAAAGAGTGTGTGAGTGGCAGTTGAGGGTGAGGAGTAAACCTTGCTGCCTTCCTGCAGGGCCATGACAGTAGAGCTCTGGAAGAGGAGGTCGGTCTTGAAATCCTGAGTGATCTCACTCACCAGGCGCTGAAAGGGCAGCTTGCGGATCAGCAGCTCCATGGATTTTTGGTAACGGCGGGTTTATTTGGTAACGAGGATCTCTCTGATCCTCGGTGCCGGGCCAGTAATGGTGAGGTTTTTTCACAGCACTGGTTGCCGGAGCATTCTTGCAAGCAGCCTTCGTGGTCAGTTGCTTCCTGGGCGCCTTACCATTGGTAGATTTGCGGGTGGCCTGCTTTGTTCTTGCCATAGTAGCCACAAGAAAAAAATACTGAAAATTGTACTGAAAATAATAGTTAAATATATAGACTATATAATACTGTATTGATCAGATGGATGTTTACATTCAATCATAACATTTTTAAAAACGCCAAATAAAAACATGCCAGACAGAGTGGCATCAGTCTCGCCGGCATACTTTTATCTAGCACAACAGGGGTGATTTTTCCAAAACCCCATTTATTTTCCTGTTCAGAAAACGATTTGTTTGAGCATGTTCCCAGCTACAAAATGACATAACCACAGAGGTCTATGAGTTACTGAGTGAAAAAGAAAAGAAAAAAACGATATAAAATGGTGGTTCCATCGCTTCTCAAGAAGTTCTCAGACGTAGTAATGAGCTCAATCTGAAGAGTCTAAACGAGCCATTTATTTCCATGGGTGATAATGTTTAATACTTATTACACTTTTTGGGGGCCCAAATGGAATGTGCTCTCTAGTTTTATGGGCTGGGAGATAGCAACGTTTTTCAATTACTCCAGGGAGACAACAGGTAATCTAAATAACCTCATCTCGCTTCGTCTGAGGCTCCGCACAAATGAATAGCATCAAATTATTACAGACACTGCGGATTGTGCATTGCTCTGCCTTGGTTTTATTTGAGAACGGCTCCACTTAGGGCTGTCAGCCCCCCTTTAGCCCTGGCGGAATAAAGGTCAAGCAATCAGGCATCTGTAAGGACAGCTAATTTGTCATCCCTTGACAAATGTGTCACTGTCTAATCTGGCCAGTGGTATGATCCCCACCACAAGCCCGAAAAGGTTAAGAGATTCAAAGAGCGGGCCGCTGCAGCACAACATGGGGAAGAAGATGGTAGGCACCGGTGCAGAAAATTCAATTTCTCATTCAATAGTTTCTTTTATTTCTTGGGACATATGTGCTTTCTCGGCTTGGCTTTAATTGCCTGCGAGTCTTTAATGTGCGCCTCCTCACCAAATGACACCCCGCCGAGGCCTGAGATTAGCTCTGTCAGGGCGATGAGCGATCCAATGCAGCAGCCCATCCACTCCAGCTTTTCCTAGAATACTTTTCAAAGCCTTGCCCCATGGCTGGCTGTCGCTTGTGCGCATTCATGTAGCGTCGCTCTCTCTCTATCTCTTCCTCTCTCTCTCAATGTCTCTCACCAGGGCATCCCTGTGCCTAATGAGACGCCTCACAGGCTGCTCTCACAGCTACCTATAGAGGCAGGTTATTGCCATTTACCTTCGCTAACCTCACAGGCATGCAGCTCATTGTCTTGTTTTCGTGCTCCTCTGGTGCTTTCGATCCGGAGGTAATAGAGAGTGAGTCTGACAGTGGGGCGCCCAAGATATTCTCTCTCTCACTTTCTCTCACACTCTGTCTTTGTCAGGCTCTCTCATTCTCTCTCTCTCTCTCTCTCTCTCTCTCTCTCTCTCACACACACACACACACTCTCAGACTCTCTCACTCTCTTGCATCCCCTCTCTCTCTTGTTTTTCCCTTTCTTTGACCTTTTCTCCCTCTCTCTCTCTCTATCTATTCTACCATTTCCTCTTTCTATTTTCTCGGTCTTTGCATTTCTGTCTTTTTTCTTGTCTCTCCCTTTACTTTCTCCCACTTCCTCTCTTTCCCTCTCACTACCACCTCTCTCCTTCTTCCTCCTCTCTCTCTCTCTTTTTCTCCTCTTGTGCCGTTCCATTCTCATTTTTCCCTTCTCTCTATCGTTCTTTCTGCTTTGCTCCCTCCTCTTTTTCTTATCTCCTGACAACCTGTCAATTATATCCAGCCCAATTCAGCTCGGAGAATGAGAAAAAAAACATAGATTAGTTTTCCTTCTGCAGGGGGCTGCACTGAGATTGGCTGATGTGTGACTGTGTCTGGGATTGTTTGTTCAGTGCATGAACGAATGGCATGCCTGTGTGTAGATGTATGTGTGTGTGCTAATGTGTGTTAAATACCTCCCTCTCTCCCACCTTGCTGCTGGTTTGGCGGAGCTGTGGAATGAGGTGTTTCAGCTCCTTAGAGACTGAAAGTACAATACAGTGTCAAGGCAAAGCCGCTGTGGTGAGCTGGAGACAGGAATAGGGAGGGACGAGAGAAGAGGTTGTCATGCCGATGAAGCATCAGTGCTGCCGCATGACACACACATCCAGCGCTTCCCCACTATGACAGCACTCCTTCGCTTTCATGTCAACCCTGTTTCTTTTTTGTACTAAAACACCCATGCTAGACAACTGCTGTACAGCCTGCGCCAGCCTTGTTTGTCCCAGGCACTCGCTACTGAGAGCTACACATCCCATTCAAGGCCACTGTAACACAATTGCATTAAATGCTCTCATCCCGATTACTTGGCAAATCCCAGCAAGCAAAAGATACAAAAGAACTCGTGCCCCTTATTTATGTTCCTATGCTTTATTATATATTTACCATTGTTTTCCTCCCCACTAATTATGTTTATGTGGCTGTATCTACCAATAACAGTTGTTTAGTATATTTTCCAAACTCTTTTACCACTCAAGATTAAACAGGCTGCTTTTACGACAGTATCTTTAATACTAATTTGAGTAAATGACCTCAGGGTTGATTGGATGAGATGAAACTAGGTTTTCCATTAAACAAGCCCTTCAAGATAAGGGTAATAAACTGTCTAAATCAGAATTAGAGTCACAGTGTAAGTACATTGAATACTTTTCTTTTTGTTTAATGGTTAAAGAAACTTGAGGCTTTACAACACATCATGGGAAAAAGAACTGCTGCCCATGGATTTGTGTGATCTGATGAAGAGACAACAGTACTGGCATATTCAAGCAATAAGGTGTGAGAGGCCATGTGAGTGATTTCACCATGAGTAAAGGATGATGCTAGGAAAGCTATGATGAAGAGTAAGAGTAAATCCCCCTGTGGCAAAAGATGCATATCTTTAATGGTTATATAAATATATATACCATCGTGATCAGAACAAAACTCCTTTACAAATATGTCATGTGTCATTTTGGACCTTAACTATTGGATCAATGGATCAGTGTCTTTTGAAGTTGAACACAAGAAGCAAATTAGGTCATTTGTAGATGATTCTCCTTCAGGTTCACGTGAACAAAAGTGAGTTTAGTTCATTGAAAAACACGAAAACATCCTAAGAGATCCATAAAAGAACTGATTTACAACTTTTTTCTCACCTTTTCAAACATTATCTGATCAGACTAGACTCGACATACAGATGCAGTTTGTATTACATTTTATTCTAAAAGATTTTATTTTAGAGCAGCTGTTTTTGAACTGTTTCTGCTGGCTGGTTTCTGGGTTTTGAAACAGCGGCAACCTTTCATCATTTTAATCAATCTTCACTGGTTGTTTCTTGTTCAAAAGCGGGAATAGTCACATACCTTTTAAATGATAATCACTGTGATTTCGTATTTCTGTCTAAATGAAGAATGTTGAAGAAAGTTCTGTTGTACTTTTCAGCTGGGGTAATGTAGATATAAACTAATTTAAGAAGATTACTTTTTTTAGGAAGTAATCCATAAACTAATCGCATTACACTGTGAGGGGTAATGAGTAATTCATAATGGATTACTTTTTCTGAGTAACTAAGTCATTAGTCAAATGGGAATACAAGATATGTAAAATATAAAATTGCAGAATCACAGAATTCAACTGTACATTCACCCATCCATCCATCCATCCATCATCTGAGCCACTAATCCCAGCATGGGTGTCTTGGGGCAGTTATATGGCGAAAGACAAACAGACAAACACACTCTCTCTGTCTCTCTCTCTCTCTCTCTCACACACACACACACACACACACACACACACACACACACACACACACACACACACACACATACACACACCTAGGGGCAATTTCACATCTCCAGTTCACCTGACATGCATGTCTTTGGACTGTGGGAGGAAACTGGAGCTCCCAGCGGAAAACCACATGCAAGAACATGCAAACTCCACACAGAAAGGACCCTGACCACCCTGCCTGGGAATCGATCCCTGGATCTTCTCACTGTGAGGTGACAGCACTTGTTCAACTGTATAGCATTTTTGACCTATAAAAAACATGACGAGTTCAGCTTTTCCTCTGTTTACCCAATTCGCTTGTTTCTAATAGCTTGTGTGTTTTGTATATTATGGCTTATATTTTGGAATGCACTAGAATGAAATTAGTCTGATATGTGTGAAACATACTATTGCAAGGCTGACTGATTTTCAAGCAGAGGCTAAATCATGGCCAAACAGGCATGGCCTTTGATGTTGGCAGTAAATAAAACAGAGTGACACTACCACACCCCTAAGGCCTCATTGTCAGTGTTCTGAAAATTACAGTTTTTCGAATCACTGAATAAAAAATGGTATAATACATCATGCAAATAATCTGGAATGAAACAAACACAGCTTTCCCCAGAGGAAGAGACATCTAATGAGCTGAGTAAATTGGAATATTCATACCTCTGCACTGAGTGTGTTTGTGTGTGTGTGTGTGTGTATCTGTGTATGTGTGTGTCAGTAAACACATTAAGCAATAGTGTTCCATACACACAGTCAGATGTACTGACAAAGCGAGTTTTGGGGATGATTACAGTAGATCATTGTCACAAATCTGCCAAAGTGACAAATCTGCCAAGGTATTATTGCCCAGGATCTGTGGGAGAAGTGGGAGCTAAAAATTGATCAATTACAGGCTGTACCTCCAGAAGCAAATGAAATCAGAGGTAGACCCATACCTACATGTAGCCTTGTGAATTCATAAACTCACAAAGAAAATTAGAGCTAATCCCCTAGCAAAGTGCTGTATTTATCTTTAGTTTAGTCAGGGCTCTGTGATTATCCTCTTCCCCCATGAGCGTGCCATCTGAGGCCATTACCAGACTGCTGCTCCATTAGTTTCCTGTTCATTCATACAGCAGCAGAGGACCAGCTACCTGCAATCAAGCACATTGCCAGTCTCAACACAGCCAGCTTTGTGTGTTCAAATAGTGTGTGTGGTCACTGGTAACCAATAACACTATTATATGAGGCGTAGGGCCCGGAAATCATCAAACTGTGCTGCATTATGGGATCATTCTGCCATATTGGAAGGGTTAGTTCTATGTTTACATGTTACGAGAGCTCTGTGAACATGCTGCAAGAGATTAAAGAGATGACATTCTGTTGTAGCTATTTTGGATGCTTTTTTGTCATGCCTAAAAATTAATTTGATCAGAAAAAAGTGTTTAAATATGCTACTAGCAGATTTCACTCAACCAATGATATATTTCACTCAGTTACTGACATATGTCACTGTAGGAAGCCACTATTGACACTATTAACAGTGCTCTACAGTGTTAAACCCCACAAACATTTGTGAAACTGAGGTTAGTTCCACAAACAGAAGGGTGTTGAGAAATAGATCAGACTGAGAAGCTAACAAATAAGAAACCAACTTCAGTCTTATCAGAAAGATGCAGAAACAAAATACATACATGTTAACTGAAAAGAAGAATCTTGTCCATGCATGCAGTTTTATTATTAACTCACTTTTGGAGTTTTGTTTTTCGAAATGTACACATGAGAAGTCTTTGGCAGATCTAACTTTAGGTAAGACTATATTGCTTGTAATGTGATACAATTCAAGATTCAAATGGTATAATAGTTTTTAGTATTTTTAGAGTGATAAAAAGCTAGATATAATTGATGATGATGATGATGATGATGATGATGATGATGATGATGATGATAATTATAGTTACGACACAGATCCGTTCCTACAACAGTGATGTAACCGGAATTTTGGTGTAAGTTGAAGCACACCCTAGCTTAAGGAAATGTCGAGACTGCTGTAAGCCTGTTTTATTATTATTATCATTATTATTGTTAGTCTTTACATCTAATTTATTATTTGCTTTTCTAGTTTTTATAATGGCTTATTTATATTCAGAGTCATATTGAGCTGGGCGTTTGTTCCAGGACCTCCCACCTCCCCTTCCCCCCAATGACCTAGCATATTACTGCCCATTACTTCTCATGATTCTGCAACTTTCCTAATTAAGCTCTGCTGTGCTTAAATGGCTTGCAAAGTTGCTTGTTTGACATTAGCCGAGTGTGGCATTGGTCCATCCCAGTGGATACATGTATTGTTTACATGATACTGCCAATTACCACCTGGACACATTTGGCCATGCGACTATATTCCACATTTACAAAATGCACCATTACTCTACTTTATTCAGCAGATTGTTCATATTACCCTGTAGGTGGAGCTTCTGAAGCTGTGACTGGCTCAGTCTTACTCTGCACTCTGCGGCCCACGTGTGGTGAGCTTTGCTGGGCATTAATGGAATCCAGCCCCCTGGGGGTGGACAAGCCTTTGAGTGGTTTATGGATGAGGGTGATTGCCCCTATCAAAGGGGTAAGGTCGGTGCAGCACAGGTCAGGCCCATAATGGATCTCATTTTTCAACAGGATATTTTTTAACTCTCGGGCATGTGCGAACTGACACTGGCGTGTGTGTGTGCAACCTCTCGCTTTCCCACCTCTTCCCACTGACTGACAGGCTCTCCTCATCTTTTCCGATAGGGAACATTTATCACACACTCTCAGCCGCACTCCCAGTCCCCAGCCAGCACTCCCAGCAGAACTCCCACCTAGCTTGCTAACACAGAGAGAAACAGGAGAGAGCCCCTACCCCATTTTAACTTAGTTGAAAATCACCTAGGCATGCCATCATGCATGCTTTTCATGAACACACATACACTCAATTCCACTTTCACTTTTTTCCCCTGATCAACATCTGTCTCTCTTTTTCTCACCCTCTCATGAAAAAAGACAACACCCATAGGTTTGTTTGTCTTCAATGTCATGTCAATGAACTAAATGCATTATATTTCCCACATATAAACCTTTATATATAATGACCTATGTCGCATATGTATAGTGTATTCTCTTGTATGTGCTGTAACTTCTTAGTTATTCATTCAGATGGCCCTTTACTTCCAGTGAAGGGGAGTCTTAATGCTTCAACATGAAAAGACATTTTGGACAACGCCATGCTTCCAACTCTGTGGACACAGTTTGGAGAACAACCTTTTCTATTCCGGCATGACTGTGACCCCGTGTATAAAATAAGCCCCATAAAGACATGGCTGAATGAGTTTGGTGTGGAAAAACGCAATCAAACACCTTTGGGATAAACTGGAATTCTCGTCCAGCATCAGTGCCTGACCTCATAAATGCTCTACAGAGTGAATGGGCACAAGTTCACACAGAAACTCCATAATCTTGTGGAAAGCCTTCCAAGAAGAGTGGAAGCTGTTTTAACTGTAAAATGAGGGACAAACTCGAAGTCAATAGTACCTATTTGTGTAATGGTCAGTTGTCTGAATATTTTTGTCCATATAGTCCATTTTGTTTCTAGCACCGAGACGTTAGGAGCAGATTTTTAAAGTCTTATAAGCTGTAGGCCAGTGAAACACCTTGAACTCTTAGTCATGTTTCTCAAACCATCCTTGAAAAATGTGTACATCCACAGAAGGCTGTGCACAATGTGTAACACATTCCTTCAGGAATTGGCATGAAATATTTTGGTGATTTCTGCCAAGTAGCTGTTCTGTTGTTTTTATCCAGATTGGATAATTATCATTGCCCAGAGCACCATAAACCCTGTCACTCGTTTGTAATTGTCCCAAATCACCACTGGCAGGTACTCACCACTGCTTTGCTCTTGGTGGGTGCACTTCACAAGCTTGGCATGTTTATGAGTATGTTTATGAGTAATTATAACATCTAAATGTATTATATACATCCCAAATGTAATTACCTATATTTAATAATATGTCCCTTATGTATTAAATATGTTCAATATAAAGGCATATTAAAGCATGTCTCCAGGCAAATTAATTTTATGTTCTTCTAAGGGAAAGTAAGGAAAAAAAAGTAAATTAGATTGTTTCTAATAATATTACATTTTTTACATTTTCTAATTTGCTTACAAAGTGAAATTTATTTTGTATAAAAACAAACACAAACATGTTTACACACACACACACACACACACACACACACACACACACACACACACACACACACATACACACATATAGACACAGGCATACAGACCTCTAACCCAACTGTAAGCTTAATCTCTGCATTCAAATGCTTTGTCCTCTTCTACTACCCCAATTAATAGATGCAGATTTTTAACTTTTCAGTTAAGTAGATACAACTAAAGATCTGTGTGGCATAAAATGTTTTTGTTTTTCATCCCCATGCAAATACATACACAGATAAACACACACACACAAACACACGCACACAGAAACTGTGATCTAGCCCGTAGTCTTTTGCTCATGGCAAAGAGCAGATGATCTGTTTTGTCCTCTGTGTTTCTCTGTTTAGACTGAACCTAATTAGTGACCTTCTCTCACTGCCACACACAATCCATGACAAAGCCGCTCCGACGCTGCAGTCTTCATTAGTAATCGAGCTGCCTCTGCCCATAAAAATGGTTTTTAGGCAAACAGAGAGAGTGAGAGAGAGAGAGAGAGAGAGAGAGAGAGAGAGAGAGAGAGAGAGAGAGAGAGAGAGAGAGAGAG